>ML398692.1:0-22789 GCA_005239525.1 Nicotiana knightiana | reverse complement strand
ATATATATATATATATATCGCACCTCAGTTGTGCTTGAGTTTTGTAGCCTACGTTTTTATCAGTCTCCCCAGGATGGTATTATGCACTTAGCGTGCTTGTGATCGATATTCAGTAAATTGTAATAGTTAGCAAACCAGCTCTGTATATATATTTCCTTATGTGAGTTTTATGATGGGATCGGGTGGCACGCCGCCACGGGTATATTATTTGGATCGGGTTGCATGTCGTAACAGTGTGATGATGATAAAGGTTAATATGTATTTATTTTTCTTGTGTTTTATTTCCTAATTTCTGAGAAAAGTTCATATTAGTTGCGTGAGCTGAATAGTCCCTTCCTGAGTCATTTCTTATTTATCATGTTCGAGTTATGGCCTATTGGCACAATGTGATATCATGTGAAGCTGTTGGTCAAGTTGGGGTGATTTGTTCTCTGAGCAGTTCATACTAGGTGAGACGGGATTATCGGATCAGGGATCAGTGCGATAAGGTTATGTGAAGTGTAAATTAAAGGACAAATACCATTATTCAGGTTCATAATGACGTGATGATTCTAGTCAAGATGAGGTATTCAAGGATTTGTTAACTCTACAGTTGGGTATGAATTTTTGCACATCTCCTCCGTTGTGGTGGTATCGTCAGCAATATAGTAGGATGTATGTATATATATCATGAGGTGCATTGGGAGCATTAGATTCATGGAATTTTGGCTATTTAGGTTCAGGGGATGTCGTTGTGGTCAGATGATGAGTTATGCCGTGAATGGTGCTGATTCATCAAGGTTATGCAGTCATGTCCTGGTATATTGGGTGGTGGATGATACGGTGTTTATGTATTGGAACTCGGCTTGGAAGAGAATTTTAAGTGTTGGAACTAGGTTCTGAGCTTATTATATGGATGAAAGAATAAATCTTCATATTTGATCAAGTTAATGTGCTCAGCTGGGTGGTGTTAGCACGGATAGGTGCTCAAGGTGTTAAATAGTGATTTTAGGTAACTCCAGAGCAGTTCTTAGCACGTTCGAGGACGAACGTCAGTTTAAGTGGGTGAGAATGTAACGACCCGACCGATCCTTTTGAGCTCTAGCACGTCGTTCAGTGGTTTGAGGCCTTGAGCAGCTTCGTTCAAGGTATTATGACCCCAGGGCTGGTCGGAATTGAATTTCAGGCAGTTTAGAATTTATTTGGATATAATATTCTCATTTTAGAAGCCTTAAAATGGAAGAACCAACTAATATTGGAATTTTGAGTCAACGACCTCCGAATCAGGATTTGAAGGTTCCTGCAGGTTTGTATGATGATTTCAGACTTGGGTGTATGTCCGGATTGAATTTTGGATTACCCGGGAGTGTTTCGGCGTATATTGTAAGTTAGCATTTATGAAGAATTTCATAAATTTGGGCTTGAAGTGCATTTCAGTGTTCTTGATGTCCGTTTGGGATTCCGAGTCTGGGAATAGCTTCGTATGGTGATTCTGAAGTTGGGAGCGCGATCAGAAGTGAATTTGGATGTCCGTAGGTCATTTTGAAGTCATTTGGCTAAAGATAGAAATTTGAAGGTTTTTAAGAAATCCGACCGGAAGTGGAAGTTTTGATATCAAGGTCGGAATGCGATTCCGGAAGTTGGAGCAGGTCCGTAATGTTGAATATGACTTGTGTGCAAAATTTGAGGTCAATCGGACATGATTTGATAAGTTTCGGCATCGGATGTAGAAGTTGGAAAATTCGAAGTTCATAAAGTTGGCATTTGAGTGCAATTCGTGGTTTCGATGTTGTTTGTGTGATTTGAGGCCTCGAACAAGTCCGCATTATGTTTTGAAACAGGTTGGTATGATTGGACGGGCTCCCGGGGGCCTCGGGTGGATTTCAGGTGGCTAACGGATCAAGTTGAGTATTTGAAGAAGGTTGGAATTGCTGTCATCTGGTGTGATCCGCACCTGCGAGGATTTGGCCACAGGTGCGGCTAAGGGCACTGCAGGTTCGGAAGATTTGGGCGCACCTACGGAAGCGCAAGTGCGAAAATCGGCCTGGGCAGAATGTTTTAAAACAAGGATTTTGGTTCATTTGTCTTCATTTGNTTTCTTCTTGGGCTTAGGCGATTTTGGGAGGCTTCAAAGAGAGGATTCCTTCATGCAATGTCAAGGTAAGTAACTCCTTCATGCCTCTAAGTTAAATACAAGATTATATGCATGGATTAGGCATGAAAATTGGTAGGAATTTGGGAAATTATTGAAGAAACCTAGAAAATGTAAATTTGGAATTTAGCCACGAGTTGAGCATGAATATTTGAGTAAATGGTATATTTGAGTTAGTAAGGCTATGGGTAGAATATATCTTCGGGAATTTTGGATTTCCGGGCACGTGGGCCCGAGGGCATTTTTGTCATTTCTCTAAGCGGGGTTGGGAAATTATATAATTTAGAATTGTTGCAAATATTATAGAATATTTTCATTGGGTTGTCGTTGTTTGGATAGTTTTGGGGCGTTTTGCGTCCGTTTGGAGTCATCGGAAGGGCTTGGATGCCGGTTATGGAATCTCGGAGCGAGGTAAGTATCCTTTCTAACTTTGTGAGGGGGAATTGTCCCCCTAGGTGAATTAATTAAGTATATGTTATTATCTTCGAGGGCTATGTACGTACGAGGTGATGGGAGTCCGTGCGTAGCTACTATTATGCTATGTCCGAGTAGTCTAGGACCCACTAGCATGCCTTACGTGTTGTACCTGTAATCCTGCCTGTAATATTAAACTGTTAATATAATCGAAATCGTAATTGAATATCTAAAGAAGATTGGAGACCATTTTCCTAATCATCTAGAAAGAGAATTGATTTTCTCTATGGATAATTGTGTACCTGATAGGGTTGTATTACGGAAATATCATTAAACTTGGCAAATAAGTTTCAAAACAAAGATTTAAGAGCTATATTTCATGTCCCTTTAAAAAAAATAATTTTACCACTTTCATGAGAAAATGACTTTCTTGATAAAATGGGGACTTATTGTGTGGACATGTGTAACTTCGGGTGCCTGAGTCGCATGTATGATTCGCGAGCACGATGACCCTGTATTTGTGTATATTCATATGAGCACCTGAGTCGCAGGTATGATTCGCGGGCAGGCTAGCCTTAGTATTTTATGTATAACCGCATCGCATGATTGATTTGCGAGCGGGGAAGATAGATGCATCTATGGTTCGGGCCGTTCGACCCTCAGCAGTGCACAGTTTATGTTTATGTTGTTCGGGTTGTCGACCCCCGACATTGCTTGCGCATGATATTTACTGCGTAGTTGCTATGATTTTTTCCTGATTACTGGCCTGGTATTTTTAGTTTTCAATTGAAATGACAGAGATTTAAAGTTATTAAAAAGATTTTTGAGAAGAAGTTGCTCCTTCCCGTCGTTTTATTGTTATTCGATTAAATCATCCATTTTGATTAATTTTTATTAATATGACGAAGATATAAAGTGTTAAACATGAACGGGGTTGAAAATACTTATTCTTGATTTTAATAAATTACCTATGATAATCACGCTTAGTGTCACACTTAAATATTCTAAATTGACCTTTAGTAAGTATCTAATTTGAACTCTCGTCACTACCTCTCTGAGGTTAGGCGGGCGATTTATTGAGTACGCGTTGTTTTCTACTCATGCTACACTTATTGTGCATTTTTATTGCACATGTACTTTCATAGAAAATGTGCAGGATTCAGAGACTTAGGCGAGTTGCATCATCCGGAGGCGATCCGCAGCTGACAGAGTCTCCCTCGTACTGTATTTATTTTTCATTTTAAATTTCCTTATGCAGTTTGTATTTCGGACAGGCTTTGTAATGATTGTATAAATTCCTAGAAATTGCTCATGTACTTGTGACACCAGGTTCTGGGGTATGTTGGGGTATATATTCTAAAGTGTAGTATTCAAACTATTGTTTTTAAAGTAACAAGATTTTACTTGGTTAATATGTAATAAAGTGAAAGGAAATTCTTCTTCATAAATGTTTAATACAGGAAAATTATTTCGATTAATAAATGAGTGGCTTTCCTGACAATGAACCGGCGCCATTACGACCTTATGGATTTTGGGTCGTGACAGAATCACTTGAACATTATGAGTGAATTAACTAGAGTTAATCCCGGACAATTATCTTGCACCTATCGAATCAACCCCTATTTTCTTCCATTGATATCTTCCTTGCTTATTTTTATTGCGATTGTCATAGTCAATTAGCTTTAGATTCTTAGTTAATTTAAGTTTTTAATCACATAATTCTCAACTTTTGATCTTCCTGATTAGCAATCAAGCTAGAAACTACGAGGATACTATTTAAATCAAATTCCTATGTACACGATATTATACTATACTATCTTTGGCTAGCGAGCATAATTTAAGTGTGTGTTTGCGCCTGCCACTATAGTGAAGAACTTGAGAGAGAAATGGAGAAGATTCCAGATATTTTCTTATAAGAGAAATGAGAGAATGAGAGATTAAGAGTCGGTGTCTAGTGGACCGGGTCTCACTACTATATATACAAAGGCTCAATGGCCCAAAACTAATGAGACTATCCAGTGCATGCTAAAAGTGAAAAAATGCCATTATTTATTTGACCCAATAACCCCAATTTCATTCGGCCCAATAATCCCAACTCATTCAGTGACATTCACCCTTCTAGCCCATAGGCCTTTTTGGAGACAACTGTAAAAATTTCATGGGGCGCCCTATTTGGTCGCCCCTTTTTAACTTATACCCGTTTTATTTTTTCGTTTGCATCCATACCTTCTTTTTTTTTTTTGTTAAAAACGTTCTAAAAAGATGATTTTGCCCTTCAGGACTATTGAAAAAACTGTAGACTGCAGAAAAAACTTCAACATGTTTGGTATGAAGTTTTAGCAAATGAACAAAAAAATTCAGCATACATTAGTAAAAACTCATTAGAAAATTACATACTGCAAGACAAAAACTTAAGCATGTTTAGTCTGAAGTTTTAGCAAATGAACTAAAAAACTTCAACTTATTTAGACTGAAGTTTTGGATAAAACTCATGACAAAACTATAGACTGCAGGACAAAACTTCAGCATATTTTTGCGTGAAGTTTTAGCAAATGAACTAAATAACTTCAGCATGCATTAGCAAAACTTCATTAGAAAATTACATACTGCAAGACAAAAATTTAAGCATGTTTAGTCTGAAATTTTAGCAAATGAACTAAAAAACTTAAGCATGTTTAATCTAAAGTTTTAGAAAATGAACTAAATAACTTAAGCATGTTTAGTCTGAAGTTTTAGAAAATGAACTAAATAACTTAATCATGTTTAGTCTGAAATTTTAGCAAATAAACTAAATAACTTAAGCATGTTTAGTCTGAAATTTTAGCAAATGAACTAAATAACTTCAGCATGCATTAGCAAAAACTTATTAGAAAATTACATACTGCAAGACAAAAACTTAAGCATGTTTAGTCTGAAGTTTTGGAAAATAAACTAAAAAGCTTAAGCATGTTGTAACGACCCGGCCGGTCGTTTCGAGAGTTATAGCCACATTTCCCCCATTTCTGCTTCTTTTGTGTTTTACTAGTGTATTATATCATATTGGGTTGGTTGGTTTATGTCACGACCCCAGATCGCCCTCCGTGAACATGTCGTGACGGCACCTACTCCTTATAACTTGGTAAGCCTAGCAATGCGTAATAGCAACATAATTTGCGGAATAATTAGGTAAAAACGGAACAAATCTGAAAGAAGGACTGCAAATAAATGCCGATTGGCATATACAACCCAAAATAATACGGAAGTCTACAATATTACCCCAAAACCCGGAAACTCACGAGAACCACAGGCTAACAGAATATAATACACTACTCTAACTCCAGAATGTCTATACAACTGTAAGGAAGGATAAACTTTTCTCAAAAGCTGGAATAAGATAGAGACTCCTGGTCTGCGTACGCGGCAGATGTACCTCGAAGTCTCTGCTGTATCTCTCAACCTCGGGGATAGTGCGCCTGAGTGGAGGTACCTGGATCTGCACATGAAAAATATGTGCAGGAAAGGGCATGAGTACACCACAGCGGTACTCAGTAAGTGCCAAGCCTAACCTCGGTCGGGTAGTGACGAGGAAGGTCAGGGCCCTACTGAGGTCAAACAATATAATAGGAATTTACAGTATGAAAATACACGGAAATAATGAATACAGTAGTGAAATAAGATAGGTCAAACAAGGAAATGACAAACACAAGAACAGAGTATACACGGGATATGAACAACTCAATAACAATGGTAACAATGAGGATCTCCCAGGATACCGTCCTGTAGTCCTTTTCTCAACTGTCTAGTGAATCTCCCGGGATATTGTCCCGTAGTTCATCATTTATATATAAACCGAAGGATCATCATCTGTGCAGGGGGGATGTCCCGGGATACCGTCCCGTAGGCCCAAAGTAAATATGCATGGGGATCTTCCGGGATAACGTCCCGTAGTCCCAAAGTAAATATGCAGGGGGATCTCCCGAGATAATGTCCCGTAGTCCCAAAGTAAATGTGCAGAGGGATCTCCCGGGATAACGTCCCGTAGTCCCAAAGTAAATATGCAGGGGGATCTCCCGAAGTCCCAAAGTAAATGTGCAGGGGGATCTCCCAGGATAACGTCCCGTAGTCCCAAAGTAAATGTGCAGGGGGATCTCCCAGGATAACGTCCCGTAGTCCCAAAGTAAATACACAAGCACAACAGGAAGACGTTCAGAATTAGAGTGCAAAATACAAGGCAACAAGAAGTTCTAGTCTAACATGTTTCACGTAGTGCAATTAAGGCAATTTAAGAAAATAGGCAATCCAGGGCAACTAGGCATGATTTTCTAAGCTAACATAAACTGTAGTTGCAATTAGAGATAAACACGTAGGAAAGAAACTCAGGCTAAATAGTTAAAGTAAACCGGATTTTCAACAATTAGCACAAATACGCGCTCGTCACCTCACGTACAAGGCATTCAATTACCAAATATCACATCCTAAGGGGTAAGGTCCCCCCCACAAGGTTAGACAAGCCACTTACCTCGAACCGGCTCAATATCAACTTGAAACCACACGTTTTCCACGAGTATCCGACTTCAAATGGCCCAAATCTATATAATTCAATTACATAACGTAAATAACATCTCATGCAACTGATTTTCACTGTTTAATTCAAGCTAAGGAGTGAAATTAGGTAAAATGATCAAAATGCCCCTCGGGCCCACGTCTTGGAATCGGGTAAAAGTTATATTTTCCGGACACCCATTCACTCACGAACTCATTCAACCAGAAACAATCGAAATCCGATGTCAAAACCCCATAATTTTTCGGAATCTCGGATTGGGAAAATCTCATCCCTTTCCTATGGTGTTTCCCCCATTTTTGATAATTAAACTAAAGAAACAACGGGAATTAATTTCCTAACAATGAATTAGGATTAGAAAGCGTTACCTATGATCCTTCTCTTCAAAACCCACATAAAATCACCACTTCTAGAGCTCTCACCCGATTTTTTGAATAATGAGATGAACTCTCGGATTTTTTGAATAAATCACACAAGCAATCTGCACCTGCGGCTTCGATCACCGCACCTGCGTAAAAAGCATTGCAGGTGCGAAAATCACTTAAGTTGCACTGGGGTCGCACCTGCGGTCGTTTGGTCGCGCCTGTGGTCCCGCACCTGTGGAGCCCAGGTCGCACCTGCGATCAAGGCCCACGCGCTTGCGAGTCCGCACCTGTGGAAAAACCTTCGCAAGTGCGAAGACACCAGAAGAGGCCTGGTTCAACAGTNATGTGCAGGGGGATCTCCCAGGATAACGTCCCGTAGTCCCAAAGTAAATGTGCAGGGGGATCTCCCAGGATAACGTCCCGTAGTCCCAAAGTAAATACACAAGCACAACAGGAAGACGTTCAGAATTAGAGTGCAAAATACAAGGCAACAAGAAGTTCTAGTCTAACATGTTTCACGTAGTGCAATTAAGGCAATTTAAGAAAATAGGCAATCCAGGGCAACTAGGCATGATTTTCTAAGCTAACATAAACTGTAGTTGCAATTAGAGATAAACACGTAGGAAAGAAACTCAGGCTAAATAGTTAAAGTAAACCGGATTTTCAACAATTAGCACAAATACGCGCTCGTCACCTCACGTACAAGGCATTCAATTACCAAATATCACATCCTAAGGGGTAAGGTCCCCCCCACAAGGTTAGACAAGCCACTTACCTCGAACCGGCTCAATATCAACTTGAAACCACACGTTTTCCACGAGTATCCGACTTCAAATGGCCCAAATCTATATAATTCAATTACATAACGTAAATAACATCTCATGCAACTGATTTTCACTGTTTAATTCAAGCTAAGGAGTGAAATTAGGTAAAATGATCAAAATGCCCCTCGGGCCCACGTCTTGGAATCGGGTAAAAGTTATATTTTCCGGACACCCATTCACTCACGAACTCATTCAACCAGAAACAATCGAAATCCGATGTCAAAACCCCATAATTTTTCGGAATCTCGGATTGGGAAAATCTCATCCCTTTCCTATGGTGTTTCCCCCATTTTTGATAATTAAACTAAAGAAACAACGGGAATTAATTTCCTAACAATGAATTAGGATTAGAAAGCGTTACCTATGATCCTTCTCTTCAAAACCCACATAAAATCACCACTTCTAGAGCTCTCACCCGATTTTTTGAATAATGAGATGAACTCTCGGATTTTTTGAATAAATCACACAAGCAATCTGCACCTGCGGCTTCGATCACCGCACCTGCGTAAAAAGCATTGCAGGTGCGAAAATCACTTAAGTTGCACTGGGGTCGCACCTGCGGTCGTTTGGTCGCGCCTGTGGTCCCGCACCTGTGGAGCCCAGGTCGCACCTGCGATCAAGGCCCACGCGCTTGCGAGTCCGCACCTGTGGAAAAACCTTCGCAAGTGCGAAGACACCAGAAGAGGCCTGGTTCAACAGTAGCAAATTCCCAAATTTTCACCCGTTAAGCATCCGAAACAACCCCGAGGCCCCCGGGACCTCAACCAAAACCACCAACCAACCTTAACACCTTATTTGAACTAGGTCAAGACCTAACAACACGTCTCATAACATCAAAATCATCGATTATGCATAGATTCAAGCCTAGGAACTTAGGAAAATTTTTGAATTCACATCCGACGCCGAAACACGTCTAAACTCATCCTAATGACCTCAAATTTTGCACACACATCCCACATGACATGACGGAACTACTGCAACTTCCGAAATTCTATTCCGACCTTCGGATAAAAAATTCACTATCGGACCGGAAACTTCAAAAATTCAAACTTCGGCGTTTCAAGCCTAAATGAGCTACAGAGTTCCAAAATACATTCCGAACACGCTCCCAACCCCGAAATATCCTAACAGAGCTAACGGAACCATCGGATTTCCATTCCGAGGCCGTCTTCACACTGCTCCAACTACAGGCAACTTTCCAACACTTAAGCTCTCATTTAGGGACTAAATGTCCCAAAACTCTCCGAAACTCAAAATCGAACGTCCCGGTAATTCAATTTAGCAGAAATAAACTTGGGGAAAACAGTTAACAAGGGATCGGGGCGTTAATTATTAAGAGACCGACAGGGTCGTCACATCCTCCTACACTTATAAGTTCGTTCGTCCCCGAACGATCATAAAGGCATACCTGAAGTAGTGAAAAGATGAGGGTAATTGTTGTGCATATCCTGCTCAGTCTCCCAGGTCGCTTCCTCGGCCGGCTGACCCTGCCACTAAACCTTTACTGAAGCAATGTTCTTCGACCTGAGCTTTCTGACCTGCCTGTCCAATATAGCTACAGGCTCCTCAACATATGATAGATCCTTGTGCAATTGGACAGAGCTGAAATCCAAGACATGAGACGGGTCACGGTGATACCTCCGGAGCATCGAAACATGAAATACCGGATGAGCTCTTGCCAAGCTTGGAGGTAAGGCAAGCTCATAAGCAACCTCCCCAACACGCCTCAATATCTAAAAAGGGCCAATAAACCTCGGACTGAACTTCCCTTTCTTCCCAAATCTCATAATGCCCTTCATAGGCGAAACCCGAAGCAGAACCCGCTCTCTGACCGTATATGAAACATCACGAACCTTCCGGTCCGCGTAACTCTTATGTCTGGACTAGGCTGTACGGAGTCTATCCTGAATTACCTTGACCTTCTCCAATGCATCCTGAACCAACTCTGTGCTCAATAGCCTGGCCTCACCCGGCTCGAACCAACCCACCGGAGATCTGCACCTCCTACCATATAAAGCCTCATATGGCGCCATCTGAACTGGATTGATAACTGTTGTTGTAAGAAAACTCCGCCAATGGCAAGAACTGATCCCAAGACCCTCCAAACTCAATCACACACGCACGGAGCATATCCTCAAGAATCTGAATAGTGCGCTCAGACTGTTCGTCCGTCTGGGGTGAAATGTTGTGCTCAACTCCACCGTGGTACCTAACTCCTGCTGACCGGCTCTCCAGAACCTTGAAGTGAAATGAGTACCTTTGTCTGAAATAATAGAAGCTGGAATACCATGCAGTCGAACGATCTCCCGAATATATAACTCCGCCAACCGCTCCGATGAATAAGTAGTCAGTACCGGAATGAAATGGGCTTATTTGGTCAGCCGATCCACAATCACCCAAATAGCATCATGCTTCCTCAAAGTCCGAGGAAGTCCAACCACAAAGTCTATGGTGATCCGCTCCCACTTCCACTCTAGAAGCTCAATCTGCTGAAGTAACCCTCCCGGTCTCTGATGCTCACATTTGACTTGCTGACAGTTGAGGCACTTGGCTACAAACTCTTCTATATCCTTCTACATTCTTCGCTACCAATAGTGCTGCCTCAAATCCTGATACATCTTCGCAGTACCCGGATGCATGGAATACCGCGAACTATGGGCCTCTACTAAAATCAACTCTCGAAGCCCATCAACATTGGGCACACAGATCCGACCCTGCATCCTCAATACCCCATCATCTCCAATGGTCACATCTCTGGCATCACCGTGCTGGACCGTGTCCTTGAGGACAAGTAAATGAGGATCATCATATTGCCGCTCCCTGATACGATTGAATAAGGAAGACCGAGAAACCACACAATCTAATACTCGGCAAGGCTCAGAAAGATCCAATCTCACAAACTGAGTGGCTAAGGACTGAACATCTAAGGCTAGAGGCCTCTCAGCTGCATGAAGTTATGCCAAACTCCCCAAACTCTCCGCCCGGCGACTCAAGGCGTCAGCCACCACATTGGCCTTCCCCGGGTGGTATAGTATAGTGATGTCATATTCCTTTAGCAACTCTAACCATCTTCGCTGGCGCAAATTTAGATCCTTCTGCCTGAATAGGTGCTGCAAACTCCGGTGGTCAGTATAAATCTCACAAGGCACACTGTTCAAATAATGACGTCAGATCTTCTAGGCATGAACAATGGCAGCTAACTCAAGGTCATGGACAGGGTAATTTTTCTCATGTATCTTCAACTGTCTGGATGCGTAGGTAACCACCCTACTATCCTGTATCAACATCGCTCCAAGGCCAACTCGCGAGGCATCACAATAAACTGTATAAGACCCCGAACCAGTAGGCAATATCAAGATTGGGGTTGTAGTCAAAGCTGTCTTGAGCTTCTGAAAGCTCTCCTCACACTCCTCTGTCTACTGAAATGGAGACCCTTCTGGGTCAATCTAGTCATAGGGGCTGCAATCGATGAAAATCCCTCCACAAAACGACGGTAGTAACCTGCCAAGCCAAGGAAACTGCGAATCTCTGTAATTGAGGACGGCCTGGGACAACTCTGCACGGCCTCTACCTTCTTCGGATCCACCCGAATGCCCTCACTAGATACCATGTGGCCTACGAATGCCACAAAACTCAACCAAAACTCACATTTTGAGAACTTTGCATACAACTTCTTCTCTCTCAATGTCTGAAGCATTGTCCTCAGGTGCTGCTCATGATCTTCCCGACTCCGGGAGTAAACAAGAATATCATCTATGAAAACAATGACGAACGAGTCGAGATAAGGCCTGAACACACTCAAATGCATAAACGCTGCGGGGGCATTAGTCAACCCGAATGACATAACTAGAAACTCGTAATGGCCATACCGAGTCCTGAAAGCAGTCTTCGGGATATCCGGCTCTCGAATCTTCAACTGATGGTAACCTGAGCGCAAATCAATCTTAGAAAATACATGTGCGCCCTGAAGCTGGTCAAATAGATCATCAATACGAGGCAAGGGATAACGATTCTTCATTGTAACCCTGTTCAACTGGCGATAATCAATACACATGCGCATAGAACCATCTTTCTTCTTCACAAATAAGACAGGAGCACCCCAAGGTGAAACACTGGGTCGAATAAAACCCTTATCAAGGAATTCTTGTAACTGATCCTTCAACTCCTTCAACTCAGGAGGAGCCATACGGTAAGGAGGAATGGAAATGGGCTGAGTGCCCGGAAACAACTCAATGCCAAAATCAATGTCTCTATCGGGCGGCATGCCCGGAAGATCAGCTGGAAACACATCGGGATAATCCCGTACCACTGGAACTGAATCAACAGAAGGGGTATCAACACTGGAATCTCTCACATAATCCAAATACGCGACACACCCCTTCTCAACCATACCCTGAGCTCTAAGAAAAGAGATAACTCTATTGGGAGTGTGATATAAAGTACCACTCCACTCAATACGCGGAATACCTAGCATAGCCAGCGTCACGGTCTTGGCGTGACAATCAAGAATAGCATAATGGGGCGACAACCAATCCATGCCCAAGATAATCTCAAAATCCACCATATTGAGTAACAATAAATCCGCACTGGTCTCAAAACCACAAATAGTAATCAAACACGACCGATAAACGCGGTCCACAACAAGAGAATCCCCCATAGGAGTAGAAACATAACCAGGAGAACCCAAAGAATCTCGGGCTATACCCAAATGCGGAGAAAAATAAAAGGACACATAAGAATACATGGAGCCTGGATCGAATAGAACCGATGCATCTCTGTGAAAAACCAGTATAATACCTATGATGACAGAATCAGAGGCAACAGCCTCGGTACGATCAGGAATAGCATAATATCTGGCCTGGCCTCCCCCTCGAGGGAAACCTCTACCTCCCCGACCTACGCCCCTAGCTGGCTGGGCAGGTGGGGTAGCAGCTGGAGCTGTGATCATGGCCTAAGAACCCTGCTGAGCACGCTGTGGCTAAAAAGTCTGTGAAGATGCACCCCTAATAAGTCTAGGGCAGTCCCTAACCACATGGCGTGTATCGCCACACTCAAAGCAAGCTCTAGGAGGACGTGGCGGCTGTGACTAGCTAGGGCCAGGTCTGCTAGACTGACCTCTGAAAGCACCCCGCACAGGAGGCGCGCTAGAAACTAGAGGCGTATAATAAGGCTCATGAGGCCTGGGTGGAGTTGGGGTACTGCTGCTGCTGGAAGAGCTGAATGAACTGGGGGGACCATTTAACCCCTACCATGGCAACCTGCTGCTGGGGTACGGGCACCAGAGTAGTGGCCCGACTCTCGAGACCTCTTAGTCTCCCTCTCCTCTCGCTCCCTAGAGAGCATACTCTCGATCCTCCTAGCAATGCTCACTACCTGCTGATAAGAAATGTCCATCTCCAACTCTCAAGCCATGCTAGATCTGATGGGTGGGACAAGACCCTCAATGAACCGGCGAACCCTCTCGCGGACAGTAGCAACCAAAGCCGGTGCATGCCTAGCCAATCTGGTGTAACAGATAGCATACTCTGAAACTGTCATAGTACCCTGGCGCAAATGCTCAAACTCTGTGCGCCATGCATCCCTAAGGCTCTGAGGAACAAACTCTCTCAGGAACATATCTTAGAACTGGGTCCAGGTCAGTGAAGCGGCCTCGCCTGGACTGTCTAACTCATAGGTGAGCCACCAATCATAGGCGGCTCCGCGAAGCTGGAAGGTAGTAAAGGAAACCCCACTAGATCCGGCTATGCCAATAGTGCAAAGAATACAGTGACACTCCTCTAGAAATCCCAAGGCATCATCTGATGCTAGTCCACTGAATACCGGAGGGTCATACTTCTTGAACCTCTCAAGTCGCTGTTGCTCGTCCTCCGAAGCAGCGGACCCTTCCTCGGGCTGAACTGGCACTACAGGCGGCTCGGGAATGATCTCTGGGAATATCTCCACATGCACTCGCTGCTCAGGAGTGCGGGCGGCGGGAGTCTGTGCTCCTCCCCCGGCCTGGGATGTGGCTGTAGCAAGGGGAAGCAACCCTGCCTGAGCTAGAGTAGTGTACATAGACATGAACTGAGCTAATGTCTCCTGAAGGGCTGGAGCAGTAGTGGCAGTAGGCGTGGCAGGTGTCTGGACCTCGGCGGGATCTGCTGGTGGTACCTCGGCGGCGGCTCACGCAGGTGCTCTCGCTGCACCACGTGCGCGTCCTCGGCCTCTGGCGGCTGATGTAGGGGGCACGGGTGCCTGATCGTCTCGAGTAGCACGTGTCCTCACCATCTATGAGAGAATAGAAAACAGACAGAGGTTTAGAATTGATGTCAAAAATATTGCACGACAAGGAAATCAATAAAGTGAAGATTTTCCTAAACAATTACATAGCCTTTCGTAGATAAGTACAAACGTCTCCGTACCGATCAACGAGACTCTAATAAATCGGCATGTGTTCCGTCACTCCCATGAACCTAGAGCTCTGATACCAACCTGTCACAACCCCAGTTCACCCTCCGTGAACATGTCGTGATGGAACCTAGTCCCTATAACTAGGTAAGCCTAGCAATGCAGAATAGCAACATAATTTGCGGAATAATTAGGTAAAACCGGAACAAGTCTAAAAGAAGGACTATAAATAAATGCCGCTTGGCATATATAACCCAAAATAATACGAAAGTCTACAATATTACCTCAAAACCCGGAAACTCAAGGGAACCATAGGCTAACAGAATATAATACAATGCTCTAACTCCAGAATGTATATACAATTGTAAGGAAGGATAAACTTTTCTAAAAGCTAGAATAAGATAGAGACTCCTGGTTTGCGGACACGGCAGATGTACCTCGAAGTCTCTACTGTATCTCTCAACCTCGGGTACAGTGTGCCTGAGTGGAGGTACCTGGATCTGCACATGAAAAACATGCGCAGGAAAGGGCATGAGTACACCACAGCGGTACTCAGTAAGTGCCAAGCCTAACCTCGGTCGGGTAGTGACGAGGAAGGTCAGGGCCCTACTGAGGTCAAACAATATAATAGGAATTTACAGTATGAAAACAGACGGAAATAATGAATACAACAGTGAAATAAGACGGTTCAAACAAGGAAATGACAAACACAAGAACAGAGTAAACACGGGATATGAACAACTCAATAACAATGGTAACAATGAGGATCTCCCAGGATACCGTCCTGTAGTCCTTTTCTCAACTCTCTAGTGGATCTCCCGGGATACCGTCCCGTAGTTCATCATTTATATATAAATGAAGTATCATCATCTGTGCAGGGGGGATCTCCCGAGATACCGTCCCGTAGTCCCAACGTAAATATGCAGGGGGATCTCCCGGGATAACGTCCCGTAGTCCCAAAGTAAATATGCAGGGGGATCTCCCGGGATAACGTCCCGTAGTCCCAAAGTAAATGTGCAGGGGGATCTCCTGGGATAACGTCCCGTAGTCCCAAAGTAAATATGCAGGGGGATCTCTTGGGATAACGTCCCAAAGTAAATGTGCAGGGGGATCTCCCGGGATAACGTCCTGTAGTCCCAAAGTAAATGTGCAGGGAGATCTCCCGAGATAACGTCCCGTAGTCCCAAAGTAAATACACAGGCACAACAAGAAGACGTTCAGAATTAGAGTGTAAAAATACAAGGCAACAAGAAATTCTAGTGTAACATGCTTCACGTAGTGCAATTAAGTTAATTCAAGAAAATAGGCAATTCAGGGCAACTAGGCATGATTTTCTAAGCTAAAATAGACTTTAGTTGCAATTAGATATAAACAGGTAGGAAAGAAACTCAGGCTAAATAGTTAAATTAAAATCGTATTTTCAACAATTAGCACAAGTATGCGCTCGTCACCTCACGTACAAGGCATTCAATTACCAAATATCACATCCTAAGGGGTAAGGTCCCCCACACAAGGTTAGACAATCCACTTACCTCGAACCGACTCAATATCAACTTGAAACCATACGTTTTCCACGAGTATTCGACTCCAAATGGCCCAAATCTATACAATTCAATTACATATCGTAAATAACATCTCATGTAACTAATTTTCACTGTTTAATTCAACCTAAGGCGCGAAATTAGGAAAAATAACCAAAATGCCCCTCGGGCCCACGTCTCGAAATCGGGTAAAAGTTATATTTTTCGGACACTCATTCACTCACGAACTCATTCAACCAGAAACAATCGAAATCCGATGCCAGAAACCCCCTAATTTTTTTGAATCTCGGATTGGGAAAATCTCATCCCTTTCCTATGGTTTTTCTACCATTTTTGATAATTTAACTAAATAAAACAACGGGAATTAATGGCCTAACAATGAATTAGGATTATAAAATGTTACCTATGATCCTTCTCTTCAAAACCCACAGAAAATCGCCACTTCTAGAGCTCTCACCCGATTTTTTGAATAATGAGATGAACTCTCAGATTTTTTGAATAAATCACACAAGAAATCAACACCTGCGGTACCGCACCTGCGGAAAAAGCATCGCAGGTGCGAAAATTACTTAAGTTGCACTTGGGCCGCACCTGTGGTCGTTTGGTCGTGCCTACGATCCCACACCTGTGGAACCCAGGTCGCACCTGCGACCACTGGCCTAAACTCCCCTCTATTGCACACACATCCCACATGACACGATGGAACTACTGGAACTTCCGGAATTCCATTCCGACCCTCGGATAAAAAATTCACTATCGGACCGGAAACTTCAAAAATTCAAACTTCGCGTTTCAAGCCTAAATGAGCTACGGACTTCCAAAATACATTTCGAACATGCTCCCAACCCCGAAATTACCTAACGGAGATAACGGAACCATCGGATTTCCATTCCGAGGCCGTATTCACACTGATCCAACTACGAGCAACTTTCCAGCACTTAAGCTCTCATTTAGGGACTAAATGTCCCAAAACTCTCTGAAACTCAAAATCGAACGTCCCGATAATTCAATTTAGCAGAAATAGACTTGGGGAAAATACTTAACAGGGGATCGGGGCGTTAATTCTTAATACGACCGACCGGATTGTCACAGTTTAGGCCGGAGCGGTTTCGGAGATGAATTGAGACACATAGTCTCTTTATTAGGAGCTTAAGTTGGAAAAGTCAACCGGATGTTGACTTGTGTAAAAACGATAGCGAATTTGAATTTTTATGGTTCTATTAGATCTATTAGGTGATTTTGGACTTAGGAGCGCGTCCGGAATGTGATTTGGAGGTCCGTAGTAGAATTAGGTTTGAATTGGCAAAAGTTAAAAATTTGGCGATTTTTGGTCGGCAGTGGGAAATTTGATATAGGGGTCAAAATGGATTTTTGGAAGTTGGAGTAGGTTCGTGGTTTCATTTCTGATGTGTGTGTAAAATTTGAGGTCAATCGGGCGTGATTTGATTGGTTTCGGCGTCGTCTGCGGAATTCGGAAGTTTAGAAGTTCTTAGGCTTGAATTTGAGTGTACCTTGGTGTTTTTGATGTTGTTTTGAGTGATTCGAGGGTTTGACTAAGTTTTTATGGGGTTATATGACCTGTTGGTATGATTGGTTGAGGTCTTGAGGGCCTCGGGGTGATTCCGGGTGGTTATCAGATTGTTGGGAGTTGGAGAAGTGCAACTGAAGCTGCTGCTACTGGTGTTTCCGCACCTGCGAAGTGGGAACAGCATGTGCAAGCCCGCAGATGCAGCCAAGAAGGACATGGGCAGGAACCGCGGGTGCGAAGATATTCCCGCACTTGCGAGAGTTGCAGATGCGGGCAGCTGGGCGCAGGTGTGAGGTGGTTTCCGCACCCGTGATAATTGCAGATGCGGTCTTTGGTCGTAGAAGCGGTCACAGTGGTTTTAGTGATTTTCTGCAGATGCGGCCTCGCAGATACGGAATTTGCACCGAAGGTGCGGTTTTGTTGGGCAGAAGGTATAAGTAGAGGACTTCGGGAATTTTTCCCATTTTCACAGTTTTGAACACGGACTTTGGAGATTTTGAGGAGGTTTTTGAAGGGAATTCGAGGTTTATCACTGAGGTAAGTTCCTTGAGCCTAATTATCCTTAGTAGTGGTGTTTTCCCTTTGATTTTACACTTAATTAGTGAGGTTTTGAAGTGAAAATTGGGGGTTTAGGGCTTGGGGATTTGAGAGTGAACTTTAGGATTTTGGAGGGGAAATTGATGTCAGATTTCGGTAAATTTTGTATGGATAGAATCGTGAGTGAATGAGCTTTTGGGTTTTGTTACTTTTGTCAGATTTTAAGACGTAGGCCCCAGGGCCGGGTTCGGGCTGATTTCGGACTTTGGGTGGAATTTCTTGTTTTCTTTGTGGAATTTGTTCCTTTAGCCTATATTGATCACCTCGTACTTCTTGTGGCTAGATTCGAGGCATTTGGAGGCTGGTTCGAGAGGAAAGGGCATTTCGGAGTAAGATTTCTTCTTTGTTGAGGTAAGTAACAGTTTTAAATTTGGTCTTGAGGTTATGAAACCCCGAGTTTGGTATAATGTGATTGTTGGGAGGTGACACCCATGCTAGGTGACGGGCGTGTGAGTGTACGCCATGAGGGATTGAGACTTGGTCCGTCCCGTGAGACTGTAAAGTCTAATAACCTTTATTTGTGTTTATATGCATTTCTTGTCTGCTAGAAATTTGACTGCCTTTCATGTTAGAAATCATGCTTAGGTTATGTACCTGCTCATGGTAGTTATACCCAGTCATAATGATTCTTGTACATGCTTACCTCAGTCTCTGTTATTTCCCTGTTGATACACTATAACACTTTGATTTGGGTTGTTTTCCCTTTCTTTATTGAGGGTCGTGAGACTAGAGAGGTTCATGAATGAGTGAGGCTAAGGGCCTATTTGTGAGGTATTGTACCTTAGCACGTGAGTTGTCCGTGCGGATTCTGATGTGATATGGTGGCACATGAGTTATCCGTGCGGACCTTGATATGATATTATAGCACGTGAGTTGTCCGTGTGACACGTGAGTTGTTTGTGCAGATTATAACGCTTGGGCTGTAAGATCCCCTCTGGAGTCTAAACACCCCCAGTGAGCGCAGGTACCTATTGCGCGTGTGCATTGAGGTCTGAGAGTCGAGTGTTGAGTTATTGAGGGCTTGAGTGATAGTACCTGCGAGGTTGCATCTGTTTCCCTTTGTTGCTGTATTTAGTTGATAGTTGGTTTACTTGAACTTGGTAATTATGTAACTAATTTTACTCATGTTTACTCTTAAATTTTGAAGATTATCAAATAAACTGTTATGTATAGCTCGTCATTGCTTCTCAGTTCCTTATTTATTTCTGTTACTTGCTGAGTTGGTTGTACTCATATTACACCCAGTAGTTCATGTGCAGATCTAGGTGTATTTGTGCACGGAGACCGTTGAGTTTCAGGCGTGATCGAGTTCCGGAGACTACGAGGTAGATGTCAGCATCCGCAGGATCTTGTCACTCTTTCTATATTTCTTTATGCTTTGTACTGATATTTAGACATTGGTTGTATTAGTTTTGATACTTAGACGCTCATGACTTGGTGACACCCTAATGTTTGGGGCTAGTTTTCCGCACTTTGATTCTATTTTGAGTTTAACTTTGATTTTTATGAAAATTCCTGATATGGAAAGTTTTAAATTATTTTTATATTTGATTTCTGAAGTATTTTGGGAAAGTCGGCTTGCCTAGTACCATCAATAGGTTCCATAATGTCATGTTAGATTTTGGGTCGTGACACATGTTTAGTCTGAAATTTTCGTAAATGAACTAAATAACGTCAACATGTTTAAACTGAAGTTTTAGCAAATGAACTAAATAACTTCAGCATGTTTAGACTAAAGTTTCGGATAAAACTCATGACAAAACTGTAGACTGTAGAATAAATAACTTCAGCATGCATTAGCATGAAGCTTTAGCTTCAATGTGAAACAACTTCATGCAAGTGTGATTCTGAATATGAATCTGGACAAGTTTCTAATTTATTGATAAAGCTGCTGAGAGGAGAGAAAGAGATCTTTTTTCACGAATGAGGTTGCAGATTACACGATTAGTCTTTTGTCAGGGGTGTAATTGTCATATTATTAAGAATTTTTTTCAGTTGAATACCAAATCAATCACTTTTAAAAATAGGGTATAGGTTAAAAGGTGACACAAATATATGGTACGGCTGCAAATGTCCCGAGACAACTTGGTTCATAACATTGACAATGTCAACATGACAGGCTCATTAATGGAATTGTCTTTATCCTTGTCTAAATATTTAGTAGAAATGACATCATGTAGCCACTTTAAAGGGCTGTTATTTAGAAATTAGGCAGAGCATTTTAAATTTTAGTTTTTCAGTTTAATTTTTCAGGACAAAAATATTCTTAGTTGAACTGAAGTTAAGATTTTTACTTTAAAATTTTAGGATGAAATAAGCACTGAGTAATCTCTAAATAACATCCCTGAGAATGGCTATATGTGCAACTGCCCCAAATATTTTGTCTTTCTTGGCCCAATCATTTAACTAAACTTAAGTCCCAATGGACCAAAAGTAGACGTAAAATTGTGCGGGGCACCCTATTTGGTCGCCCCCATTTAACCTATACACGTTTTTTTAAAAACTTTTAACTTGTACCCACTTTTTAAATAACTTCAGCTCCCTTTCCCTCGTTGAGCTGAAGTTCACCAGTTAAGCTGAAGTTCGCCAGTTATAAAGACAAAACTTCAGCATATGGGGCTGAAGTTCCCCAGTTACAAAGACAAAATTTTCCCAGTTACAAACTTCAGCTTTAGAGCTGAAGTTCCCAAATTATAAAGACAATTACAAAGACAAAACTTCAGCTCTTTTGTCTTTGTAAACTGGGGAACTTCAGCCCAGTATACTGAAGTTTTTGTCTTTATAACTGAGGAACTTCAGCCCCGTATGCTGAAGTTCCCCAGTTATAAAGACAAACTGGGGAACTTCAGCCCCGTATGCTAAAGGTTCCCAGTTACAAAGACAAAACTTCAGCTCTAGAGCTGAAGTTTTTGTTTTTATAACTGGAGAACTTCAGCCCCGTATGCTGAAGTTCCCCAGTTATAAGACAACAACTTCAGCTCTAGATCTGAGTTCGCAAGCTACTTCAGGCCCGTTTACTAGAATGCTGAAGTTTTACGCGATTGTCTTTGCTACTTCAACCCCGCATGCTGAAGTTATGCGCAAAAGCGAATACGAATATAATTTATTTTACAAAACAAGTATAAGTTAAAACGTGACACAAAAAATAAGTACGGATGCAAAAGCCTCAAAGTAGACTGTCACTATAGTCCAAGTCTACAGGACCAACAACCTTGGCACAGAATTTTTGGAGAGGGTATGCATTTGGGAGAAACCTTATATAAAGATCATTTTTATAATAATATTGTTAGAGGTACAGATTCCCCCTTCTACACTTGAAATTTAGAAAAGTAAAATGAATGACATAAAATAAAACACGTTTAAACTCTTTAAGACTCCTCCACAATTTTCTTAGTGTTTATTTATTGAATATTGACAAGAAGGACTTTCTAGGATTCAAGAAAAGGACATACCATATTTGGACAATATTGCTCTCTCTTTCTAGATGCGATTTATATGGTTCGAATTCATGAGCACCAAATTATATAAAGACAACTCTTACATTAAAAATATATATGATCTTAACTTCATTTTATATCACATTAGTTGGTTAGATACAAAATTTAAAATACTAATTTAACATGTATACCATATTACTAGTAACTAGTAATGGAAGAAAATAGAGAAGTGAGGATTGAAAATTTAATTTGAATGTAACAAGACCGCGTCAAGTTTAAAATGTAAATAGTTTAAAACATTTGAATTCTTAAAATTTTTATTAGAAAATAAACTGTATAGAATATTCTATACATATCAAAATTAATTTCGAATTGGACAAGATCACGACCATATAAATTGGATCATCAAATAAAAAAAGTATAAAAACATTATTCTAGGGTAGTCCCAACTCCCTAGGAATAAACTATTAAGGTGCTATTGATTCCTAATAGAAAATTCTCCTCCTTTCCCGAGATACCTAACACGTGTCACATATTTGGTCTCTTTTGGCCGATTGCAGCAGCTTCACCTAATTTTCACTTAGCAGAAAATTTCTCTCACCTAACGACCATTTCCTTACCAAACAACCTTTGTGTTTTAAAACATTCTTGTTGTTTTTTCAACACAAAAAACAGATTTCACAATCTCAACTTTACGAAAAGCTTCTCTCTCTCTCTCTCTCTCTCTCTGTGTCGGCTTCGGCTCCGTCTGAAGCTTAACATTTAACGAGGTATTATTCTTTCTTCAACCTGTTTTAGTTTTTTTTTTTTTTTTCCATTTCTTTGTTTTTTTTTTTGGGTAATTTGCATTGTAGTTTTGGTCCTATTCTTGAATTTTGCTAGTAATGGAGGCAGAAGTTTCAATCGAGGGGATTAAAAAATATAAGAAAAAGTATTTATGTGAAGATGTTAAGTTTATTCGACATCTAATATATATATATATATATATATATATATATATATATATATATATATATATATATATA
>MDKJ01300840.1:0-12804 GCA_005239525.1 Nicotiana knightiana | reverse complement strand
ACTCAATAACTGACTCATTAGGAAAATCTAGCCTCATAACTCGTGTTCGGCAGTCGAGTTTAGTAAAGCACGAGTAAAGCCATTCCATTCCCATGATAACATCGAAATCTACTATCCCTAGTTCGATAAGATCGGTCGTGGTATCTCGACCACACATCGTGACAATAAAATTCCTATAGACTCGTGCGGCTGTAATGGAATCACCAACCGGAGTCGACACAGAGAACGGCTCATGAACCTGTTCGGGTTCTATCCCAAAACTTGAAGCAATAAATGGGGTAACATAGGACAAGGAGGACCCCGGATCAATAAGAGCATAACAATCAAGGGCTTGAACAACCAGAATACCTATAACAACATCTGGAGAAGCCTCCGCACTCTGGCGACCACTCAAACCATAGAACCGGCTGGGTCCACCTCTACCACGAGCTCCACCTCTAACTGCACCACACCTTGTCGGATATGGAGGACATACTAGAGATACGGCGACTGAAGAACCGGACGGCTGAGCAAAACCACTACCCATGCCCTGACTGGGCACACGGCAATCCCGCTGAATATGACCTCTCACCCCACACACGTAGAATATGGGTATATCTAAGCAACAAGACTCAGTATGAAACCTCCCACACTTGGGGCACAGGGCCCTCCTCTGCTGCTGGAACCTCCCTACTGCACGACCGGACTGATGGGGTCTCCTGCTATCTGATCTTGGCCCCCAGTGACTGCTCTGTTGATAATGAGGCACTGACGACGGTGCACTGGATGAGGACTGAGCATAAGACCGGGATGGCCCTGATGGTCCTCTCCCCCAAACTGGCCTCCCTCCTCCAACTGAACTCCCCGAATGGCCCGCTGACCGGGCCCTGCTGATACTCTCCCTCTCTGACGTTATCTTCAATTTTCTAGCCTCCGTGGCCTAGGCGAATCCCACTATCTTACCATAATTCATGTCTTAGTGCATGGCAGCTGTAGCAGCTTCATTCACAACCAAGGGACTGAGGCCCTGAACAAATCGTCAAACTCTGGCATCCATAGTCGATACCAACTGAGGGGCGTACTTGGACAAACTCACAAACTCCATGTGGTACTCCCACACACTCATATTAACCTGCTTGAGAACCTCAAACTCCGTGGCACGGGCTGCCATAGTCTCGGCAGGCAAGAAGTGATCTACGAAAGCATCAACGAACTCATCCCATCTCGCCAGAGGACTTCCTCCCCACGCGAA
This sequence comes from Nicotiana knightiana, assembly GCA_005239525.1. Taxonomy (NCBI): domain Eukaryota; kingdom Viridiplantae; phylum Streptophyta; class Magnoliopsida; order Solanales; family Solanaceae; genus Nicotiana; species Nicotiana knightiana. Next base: position 11,573 of record MDKJ01300840.1, on the reverse strand, counting down.
TCCTCCCACATCTCGAACCAGAAATATGCTGCTCCCCTCATCCTGTAAGATGCTAACTCAACCCCCTCTGTCTCTGTAGCCTTCATAACCCGAAGCGTCTTGTAAAATTCATCTACAAAATCCTGTAGATCGGCCTCTGGATCAATACCTGAGAACTCTGGAGGGGCCAACCGCAGAAACTGGTTGACTCTGGAACCGGCGGAATCTCCCTGTTCGCTAGAGGACACAGGGGCAGCATGAGATCTTTGGGCCTGAGCGGCTACTAACTGGGTCAACATATGAATAGCTCCCCTGAGGTCCCCATCGGAAGTACCGGGGCCCGGATTTGGAACCGAAGAAGGATCAGGAATATCGACGGGAGGGATTGTAGCACCCTCCGCCGTAGCAGGAATAGGAACACTCTGATCTGGAACAGATAGGCCAGATGGATTCAAGGTCGGGGACTCGCTCTCACCTGCACCATCGGGTACAGAATTCACGGCCACACTTGGGGCGGCATTGGCCTCTAAGCTGAGTCGAGCTCTCTTCTTTGGTGGCATCCCTGAAAATTAACAGAGTACGAGTTAGACAAGAATGTTTTCACCTTACACTTCACCGCAGGATATAGAATAACAATGAAAGGGTGTTTCCCTAAATGTCCATGTAGCCCCCTAATTATAGATGTGGTCGACAACACACCGATAAGAAGGGCTCTACTAGACACGGCTCCGAGAAATCCTAGGACACTTTTAAAACCTTAGGCTCGGATACCAAGTTTGTCAAGCCCCAAAATCGAGGGGCGCGACCGGCACTCAATCGGGTGACCCCAGTCAAGCGAACGTGATTCGTCTTTCCTACCCAACGCGCTTCCCCGTGTTTATATCATCCATTATTTATGTGAAACAGTGAGATAAGCTTAAAAGTTTGTCATTATCACAATAAATGTGATTTTTCCTCGTTTTACATTATTATACCAGATTTCCCAAAACATGCATAATAGATACAACACTTCCCAACACGGACCACGATTACGAGAAAAATACAACCACTACCCAAAAATATACATATACACCCACATAGTGTCTACGGAGCCTCTAAGAGTACTAGGAGTTTATACACTACTTGCCGGAAACTAGGCCCCGGCTATACCTTACAATACATAATATACTCAAAAGGAGATGTTATGAAATACACATGCCCCCAAGAGGAAGTGGGGCTCGCCAGTACAGCTGAAAAGGATGAGGAGAAGGCACCACTAACGGCGAGCTGAGCAACCTGCTATAGTCCCACCTACATCCATATAAAAGATGTAGCGCCCCCGGCAAAAGGGACCTTAGTATTGTGGAATAGTACTAGTATGGATAAACAAACTTTATCCCAAGTACAATCAAGCAAATACACAATTAGGGAACAACAATAGAACCAATTAATCAATGCACATGGAAGGAAACAACCAAAATCAAACAAGATGCACAATATCTCATTTTTCCCTTTCAACATCGTCATATACAAGAGCTCATAGATTTTCATTTCAGTAGTCATAACAATCACATTTCATCCTTATTACCTCGGCCACCCTTATTACCTCGGCTACCCTTATCACCACAACCCATCAACCTTATTACTTAGTGTTGCAGCGCGCAACCCGACCCTACCTGAAGATTTAAATTCACAACAACAACCACAAACAATTACATCACAAGAATCATCATTTCAAGGAATACAAGTTCATATCAATAATTTATTTATTTGGGCCCAAGGCACCATAACTCTCATCAAGTAGTAATTCATGAACACGGTGTTACCAAAATCGCTCAATTCAGTTACATTATTTCACAATACCCTTTTTCATTACTTACCACGTATGGCTTTCAACTATTTTACACATACCCACATTTGAGCACATTATCAATCTTTCGTTCATTACACATCAAACACCTTTCACAACTTCATACAGCACAATAGCATGAAAATCAACCAGGGAAATCAGGGAATAGAATCTCAAACCTTAACACGTCTGGAAAAAAAATTCACATAATTCCAAACAAGGTGCACATACCAAATACCCGGACCCAACAAGAGGATTCTATGAAGGTTAAAGTTATCCATACATACCTGGAAACCGGATCTTTCCTTAATTTCTATCTCAAATCACCGGACCTTCTGCCACCTTCGATCTAATACACAATGCGGCACATTTAAACTTAGAATTAGGAATCATGAACATGTCTTGAACTCATTTGAGCTTTCTATCAAACACTAGGTGTTCCTTTAGATTAAATAACCCCTATTTAGTGAAAGGTTACTCCAACGTACTTTCCTTTACTAGATTAAGATATATTGGGTACATGCATGCAAGATTCTTAACCCCATATTTATGAACTATCCTACCCATGTTTCATTTTAGCAAAAATATGGAAATTAGGGTTAATGAGGTAGAAGCTTACCCCTTAGAGTGATGAAATTTGTGTTCTACTTGATTAGATCCAAGCTTGAGTGATGAAGGAAGACTGATTTGATGAAATTGGGACTTTCTCTCTCTAGAACCCACTCTTTCCTCTCTCCAATATCTCAGAAAAATTGTTAAAAATGAAGGGGAGGGGTACTTTAATGAACTGGGGTCGGGTTTTAAATTTAGAAAAATAGAAGCCCGACATAAGAATGCGGTCAGGAATGCGATCGCATTCCTGACATGCGGTCCGCAGAATCGACTGCACATTGGCCCTCGAGACGGGCCAAAATTCGAACCACACTGCCCAGGTATGCGACCATTGTGCGGTCCGCATATACGTTATGCGATCGCCTAATGCGTCGCATAAATTCCCTCCCAAAACCAATGGCAACAATGCGACAGATATGCGGTCCGCAGAACGGAAATACGATCGCACATTGGACTGCATAGTTGACCTAAAATGGGGCAGTGATATACCCGTGTATGCGACCATTATGCGGTCCCCATACCCGTTATGCGATCGTATAGTGCGTCGCATAACACCTACTTTCTAGAAAATTATATTCTTTAAGACTCGGGGTACTTTTTATTCAATTTAGGTATGTTTTAAAATTTTCCACAATAACAACAACTCGGGGACTCATTCGACCATTATTTTTAAACAAGAAAATTTTACTGGTCTTTACTGAAACTAAGGCAAAGAAAGGATGGCAGGACTGATTTACAGGGCTCTGATTTGACACGATTCAATATGCAAAAGGAACACAGCCTCGTCAGGGGCATCGAGTCGATCTCGACTGGCCGTAGCGGCCGATACTCCCACCGGGAGATTAGCAAAATGGCAAATCTTTCTCACAGAATTCTACATTGTCTATGTCACTCGCACAGCAATGAAAGCCCAAGAATTGGCCGATCATCAAGCTGAAAATCCTGTTGATGATGAATACCAACCTTTGAGAACTTATTTTTCGGATGAAGAAGTCAATTCCGTCGAAGTAATCTCGGAAGGAGCTGACACCTGGAAAATGTTCTTCGACGGAGCAGCCAATGCAAAAGGTATTAGGATAGGGGAAATCTTGATTTCACCCACAGGACAACACTACCCTGCCACGGCCCACCTCCGTTTCTTCTGCACAAATCATACTGCTGAACATGAAGCTTGTATAATGGGCATGCACATGGCCATTGACATGGATGTAGAAGAGTTATTGATCATGGGGGACTCTGATTTGATCATTAAGCAGGCTCAGGGAGAGTGGGAAACTCGAGATGTTAAGCTCCTTCCCTACAGACAGCATGTGGAGAATCTTAGTAAGCGATTCAAAGTCATCGAGTTCAGGTATATTCCTCGGTGCCACAATGAGTTAGCCGATGTGCTGGCCACCCTAGCTGCAATGCTGCCCTATTCGGGTAATGTTCGCATAGACCTATTGGAGATCCAAATCAAGGAAAGACATGGTTATTGCAACACGGTCGAAGTAGAACCCGATGTCCAACCATGGTATCGTGATATTAAAAGATTTTTTAAGACAAGAGAATATCCAGAGCAGGCCAACGGAGACCAAAAGAGAACCATCCAAAGTCTCACCGGCAGTTTCTTCCTAAGTGGGGAAGTACTATATAAAAGGACTCCCGATCTAAATCTTTTAAGATGTGTAGATGCCAAAGAAGCCGAAAGGATCATGAGCGAGGTCCATTCAGGAGTATGTGGTCCCCACATGAATGGGTACATCCTCGCAAAGAAAATCTTACGGGCTGGATATTATTGGATGACCATGAAGAAAGATTGTTTGGGTTTCGTCCGAAAGTGCCATAAGTGTCAAATACATGGCGACTTAATCCATGCACCACCATCGGATCTGCATCCTATGTCAGCACCCTGGCCGTTTGTTGCATGGGGAATGGATGTCATTGGGATATTCGAGCCAAGGGCCTCAAACGGGAACAGATTCATTTTGGTTTCTATCGACTATTCCACAAAATGAGTCGAGGCCATCACATTCAAAGCTGTCACTAAGAAAGCGGTGGTGGATTTCGTGCATGTCTGTCGTTTTGGTATCCCAAAAATTATCATCACCGATAATGTCGCAAATCTAAACAATTACTTGATGAGGGAGGTATGTGAACAGTTCCAGATAACACACCACAACTCGACCCCTTACCGGCCCAAAGCCAATGGCATCGTAAAAGCAGCAAACAAAACCATCAAGAAAATTCTCAGGAAAATGATTCAAACATCCCGGCAATGGCATGAAAAGCTGCCTTTTGCATTGTTGGGATATCGCACGACCGTGCGCACATCGGTTGGAGCTACCCCTTACCTATTGGTTTATGGAACTGAAGTTGTAATACCCGCAGAAGTCGAAATTACTTCCCTTCGGATTATTGTCGAAGCGGAAATTGAGGACAATGAGTGGATCAAGACCCGACTGGAGCAATTAACTTTGATTGATGAGAAAAGAATAGCCGCAGTGTGCCATGGACAATTATACTAGAAAAGAATGGTCCGCGCTTACAACAAGAAAGTGCGACCTAGGAACTTCGAAGTGGGGTAACTCGTTTTAAGACGTATCCTCTCGCACCACGAAGAAGCGAAAGGAAAATTTGCCCCAAACTGGAAAGGTCCATACATCATAAGGAAATTTCTACAAAAAAGACCGTTATACCTAGGGGACATCGAATGAAATGACCCTGAAACGGCTGTCAATGCAGATGCCGTCAAAAGGTACTACGTTTGATCCTTTGTGTAATATCAAATGTTCTCCGACTGAGGTGACGAAGGCTTTTATTCTCGCTACCCAAACACCATTAACCCTTTTGCAAACCCTTTGAGCCGGTTACTCTTCTTTGATTACCCTCTTTGGAACCCAAAAGTATTATTAAAAAAAATCAATAAAAAAAAAAGTTCCCTGAACTACGTTCGACTTGATTCCGAAAGGATACGTAGGCAGCCTCTCCCTGGGGTTCAGTCACACCAAAATAAAATCCCTAAGAGCTTAAGCTGGGGCAAATGTTAAGATTTGACGATGTGTCGCCTTAAAGGTTCCAAAGTTGTAATTCAACACAAATTCTTTTCACCAAAAAACCTGTTGAAGTCCTTCCGATCAATCAGCAAACATGTCCAAAATTGGAGGATACAGTTGTTTGGATCCAAATACAAGCAAATGAGGGAAATTAAAATGAGAGAGTCTCATTGGTGAAAACCCACACGGCACCGTGAGGCGACGGTGAGCAGGGAAATTAAAAATGAGAGAGTCTTGTATGTGAAAACTCACAAAGAGCACTACAAGGCGATGGTGAGAAGATAAATGATAGAGTTTAGTTGGTGAAAACCCGCAAAGGGCGCCACTGATCAAAAAGGATAATGGATCACTGACATGGACGCAGTCCGGAGCAAGGTTTCTCAATCTCGAGGTAATAGTTGTGATGAATTTCTGAGAGTCGGACGGTTTACACGGATCAGGCATCCATTCCAAAGGGCATGTCATGTTCATTAAAGTCCGCATGCACTCCAGATAAGCCATTCTTTCCTTTCCTCGAAAGGGACACCTTTTGTTTAAATTCACTATCAATTCTGTCGTTTATTTTTCTTTTGAATCCCTATCGGTCTAACTCTGTCCCGAAACTGTCACGCCCCGAAATTGAGGGGCGCGACCGGCACACAATCGGGTGACCCCACTCAAGCGAACCTGATTCGCGTTTCCTACCCAACGCGCTTCCCTGTGTTTATATCATCCATTATTTATGTGAAATAGTGAGATAAGCTTAAAAGTGTGTGATTATAACAATAAATCCAATTTTTCCTCATTTTTCATTATTATACCAGATTTCCCAAAACATACATAATAGATACAACACTTCCCAATACGGACCACGATTACGAGCAAATACAACCACTACCCAAAAATATACATATACACCCACATAGTGTCTACGGAGCCTCTAAGAGTACTAGGAGTTTATATACTACTTGTCGGCAACAAGGCCCCGGCTATACCTTACAATACATAATATACTCAAAAGGAGATGTTATGAACTACACATGGCCCCGAGAGGAAGTGGGGCTCACCAGTACAGCTGAAAAGGATGAGGAGAAGGCACCACTAATGGCGAGCTGAGCAACCTGCTATGGTCCCACCTACATCTATATAAAAGATGTAGTGCCCCCGGCAATTGGGACGTTAGTACTGTGGAATAGTACTAGTATGTATAAAAAAACTTTATCCCAAGTACAATCAAGAAAATACACAATTAGGGAACAACAATAGAACCAATTAATCAATGCACTTGGAAGGAAACAACCAAAATCAAACAAGATGCACAATCTCTCCTTTTTCCCTTTCAACATCATCATATGCAAGAGCTCATAGATTTTCATTTCAGTAGTGATAACGATCACATTTCATCCTTATTACCTCGGCCACCCTTATCACCACAACCCATCAACCTTATTACTTCGTGTTGCGGCGCGCAAACCGACCCCGCTTGACAATTTAAATTCACAACAACAACCATAAACAATTACATCACAAGAATCATTATTTCAAGGAATACAAGTTCATATCAACAATTTATTTATTTGGGCCCAAACACCATAACTCTCATCAACTAGTAATTCATGAAGACGGTGTTGCCAAAATCGCTCAATTCAGTTACATTGTTTCACAATACCCTTTTTCATTACTTCCCACGTATGGCTTTCAACTATTTTACACATTCCCAAATTTGAGCACATTATCAATCTTTCTTTCATTACACATCAAACACCTTTCACAACTTCATACAGCACAGTAGCATGAAAATCAACCAGGGAAATCAGGGAATAGAATCTCACGCCTTAACACGTCTGAAAAATCAATTCACATAATTCTAAACAAGGTGCACATACCAAATACCCGGACCCAACAACAGAATTCTACGAAGGTTAAAGTTAGCCATACATACCTGGAATCCGGATCTTTCCTTAATTTCTATCTCAAATCACCGGACCTTCTAGAACCTTCGATATAATACACAATGCGGCACATTTAAACTTAGAATTAGGAATCATGAACATGTCTTGAACTCATTTGAGCTTTCTATCAAACACTAGGTGTTCCTTTAGATTAATTAACCCCTTTCTAGTGAAAGGTTACTCCAACCTACTTTCCTTTATAGATTAAGATAAATTGGGTACATGCATGCAAGATTCTTAACCCCATCTTTATGAACTATCCTACCCATGTTTCATTTTAGCAAAAATCTAAAAATTAGGGTTAATGAGGTAGAGGCTTACCCCTTAGAGTGAAGAAAATTTTGTTCTACTTGATAGTTCCAAGTTTGAGTGATGAAGGAAGACTAACTTGATGAAGTTGGGACTTTCTCTCTCTAGAACCCACTCTTTCCTCTCTATAATATCTCAGAAAAATGGTTAAAAATGAAGGGGAGGGGTATTTTAATGAACTGGGGTTGGGTTTTAAAAATAGAAAAATAGAAGCCCGACACAAGAATGCGGTCAGGAATGCAATCGCATTCCTGACATGCGGTCCGCAGAATCGACCGCATATTAGCCTTCGAGGCGGGCCAAAATTCGAACCACACTGCCCAGGTCCGCATACACATTATGTGATCGCCTAATGCGTCGCATAACTTCCCTCCCAAAACCAACGGCAACAATGCGACAGATATGCGGTCCGCAGCATGGAAATACGATTGCACATTGGACCGCATAATTGACCTCAAATGGGGTAGTGATCTTCCCGTGTATGCGACCATTATGCGGTCCGCATACCCGTTATTCGATCGCATAGTGCATCGCATAACACCTACTTTCTGGATAATTATATTCTTTAAGAATCGGGGTACTTTTTACTCAATTTAAGTCTGTTTTAAAAATTTCCACAATAACAACAACTCGGGGACTCACTCGGGCATTATTTTTAAACAAGAAAATTTTACGGGTCTTTACATCCTCCCCCCACTTAAAAATCATTCGTCCTCGAATGAGGGTTTTGGACATCATTTAGTTTTGAAAGCATGATATGCAAAATTCTGGATTTTCACTAACTCCAATGTTTCAGAAAAATTTTGCCAGAGTTCCCTTTGTAATTAGACCTACTTTCCTATCAGAGAGCCCCCGAAACACATTTCTAAACACCATTACACAGTTTTAATCACCCAATAACTCACACACAACGTTGTTACCACACCAATTGGCAATTATCCAATCATTTTGTCACTGCACATAGTTCTTTATTCTCATACCACAAATTTGCACATGATTCGCATTTTTGCACATAACTTGGTCCTTTTATTGAGTCCCATACAACCCAATCACCCCCAATATACTATATTCATTTCAATTAATCATTACCAACCTATACAACTATTAATCACTTGCCTAACACATACGTTCCACAAAACTTTCATTTACCTCAAGGGTTACACTCTACCCAAATAGAATAGCGGATTCAGTTTTAGCACACATTGGGAGATTACAACAATAAGGCAATTAGGGGAAGATGGGGTGCTTTTGCACAAAACCGGACATAAAATATAATTTTTCTAGAGATGACAGGTCTGACATTTACTACTAGACTTATTCAAACAAATGGAGATATTGTTCTTTCATCTCATTCTCCGCTTCCCACATGGCTTCCTCAATGTGCTGACTTCACCACAATACTTAACTAAAGCAATTTCTTTGTTCCTCAATCTACAGACTTGTCTATCAATAATAGCAATCGGAACCTCTTCATACGATAATTCTTCATTAATCTCAGTAGTCTCAAATGGAACGATGGCTGATGGATCTCCAACCACTTTCTTCAACATGGACACGTGGAATGGTGCACAAATGACAATTCAGGGGGTAATTCCAACCTATAAGCCACTTGCCCTATCCTTTGAGACATCCGATATGGCCCGACATACCTCGGGCTCAATTTCCCTTTCTTCCCAAACTGCATCACTCCCTTCATGGGAGATACTTTCAAGAATACCCAATCATCAACTTGGAATTCCAATTCTCCTCGATGAACGTCCGCATAGGATTTTTGACGGCTGTGAGCGGTTTTCATCCTCTCTCGAATGACTCTGACTTTTTCCAATACCTGGTGCACAAGATCTGGCCCTAATAATTCTGCTTCACTAACCTCGAACCACCCAATCGGAGATCTACACCTCCTTCCGCACAATGCCTCGAATGGGGCCATCTGAATACTAGCGTGAAAGTTGTTATTGTAAGAAAATTCGATAAGTGATAAATGATCATCCCAAATACCCTTGAAGTCCAATACACAAGCCTGTAACATATCTTCAAGCGTCTGAATAGTTCGCGCTGCCTGACCATCAGTCTGCGGGTGGAAAGATGTGCTGAGATTTACCTGAGTACCCAAGCCTTGCTGAAATTTCAGTTGTGAACTCGGCTCCTTGGTCTGAAATAATAGAAACTGGATTACCATGAAGCTTGACTATTTCCTTGGTGTACAACTGAGCATACTGTTCTGCAGTATCAGTGGACTTGACCGGCAAGAAGTGCGCTGATTTTGTGAATCGATCCACTATCACCCAAATTGAGTCGAACTTGCGCTGAGTGCGAGGTAACCCTACCACTAAATCCATGTTGATCATTTCCCATTTCCACATTGGAATTTCCATACGCTGAGTTAACCCACTAGGCCTCTGATTCTCGGCGTTCACCTGCTGACAATTCGGACATTTAGATACCAAGTCCGCCACACCTCTTTTCATACCGCTCCACCAACAAATCTCCCGGAGATCTTGATACATTTTCGTAGAACCTGGGCGCACGGAATACCTAGAATTGTGAGCTTCCGCCATCACCCTCTCCCGAAGATTATCCACATCAGGAACACATAACCTTCCCTGGCACCGCAAAATACCATCATCGCTACCGAGTGAAAATGCCGAAATCTTTCCATTCAAAACTGCCTTTTTCAACTGTGCCAATGCTGGATCAATAAACTGCTTCTCCTTAACTTCTGCGAAGTGATGATTCTGCCCAATTATGCACCATGACTTTCCCCTCGTCTGAGGTCGAGAGACAGACCCCCAGACTAGCCAATTGACAAACCTCCCAAGCCAACAGCCTCTGATCTTCCTCCAAATGAGCCAGACTACCCATAGACTTTTGACTGAGAGCGTCGGCCACTACGTTTGGTTTTCAAGGATGGTAAATAATGTTTCATATCATAATTCTTAAGCAATTCTAACCATCAGCGCTGCCTTAAATTCAACTCCTTCTGCCTGAACAAATATTGGAGACTCTTGTGGTTTGATAACATGTCCACATAGACCCCATACAAATAATGCGGCCAGATTTTTAATGCAAACACAACTGCCGCGAGTTCTAAATCATGCGTCGGATAATTCTTCTCGCGATTCTTGAGTTTCCTAGAAGAATAGGCTATAACCTTCCTGTGTTTCATCAACGCGCATCCCAAACCAACCCTTAAAGCATCACAATAAACCACAAATCCCTCCGTGCCTTCTGGAAAATTTAACATCGGTGCTGAAGTCAATCTAGATTTCAATTCTTGAAAGCTCTTTTCACAAGTGTCAGACCATTGGAACTTAGTTTCCTTCTGCGTCAATTTAGTCAATGGGGAGGCGAGGGTAGAGAACCCTTCCACAAACCTCCGATAATACCCGGCTAGACCCAAGAAACTGCGAATCTCTGTCGGGGTCGTTGGTCTAGGACAATCCTTTACCGCTGTGATATTCTGGGGATCAACCTTAATCCATTTTCTGAGAACAACATGACCCAAAAATGTGACTGACTCCAACCAAAACTGACATTTTGAAAACTTGGCATACAATTGGTGCTGATGAAGAGTCTGCAGAACTGCCCTGAGGTGATTAGCATGATCCTTCCGACTTCGCGAGTAGACAAGGATGTCATCAATGAAAACAATCATGAAGGAGTCAAGAAAAGGTTTGAAAACCCGATTCATAAGATCCATGAAAGCCGCTGGAGTTGATCAGTCCAAAGGACATTACCAAAAATTCAAAATAGCCATAATGAGTTCTGAAGGCGGCCTTAGGAATATCCTGCTCTTTGATCTTCAACTGGTGATATCCCGACCGTAAATCAATTTTGGAGAAGAACCTTGCACCTTGCAATTGGTCGAACAAATCATCT
>ML398689.1:0-17321 GCA_005239525.1 Nicotiana knightiana | reverse complement strand
GAAAGAACAAAGCATATTGAGATAGACTGTCATTTTATTCGCGATGAATTTGTTGGGGGAACCGTCCGCCCGGTTTTTGTCCGAACGGTTGTACAACTGGACGATATCTTCACAAAGGCATTGGGAAAATCACAGTTTGAGCTCTTACTTGACAAGTTGGGCATTCGTGATCTTCATGCTCCCACTTGAGGGGGGGTGATAAGGAAAGAATTAGTGATAAGGAAAGAATTAGAGTTTAACTAGGAATGTATAATATTTTCCTTATTAGAGTTTAGGTCTTGGTCTCCTATTAGATTTAGGTTTTCTCTTATTTCTCTAACTTCTTTGTCTATAAATACTTGTGGAATTAATGAGAAGAGCAAGAGTTTTTCCTTCAATATTGTTCTTTGTCTTCCGCATCAAATCTTTCAAAATCTAAAAAGAATTGTTTTTATGAAATGGAAAAATGAAGTTGTTCTTTTGCTCGTACTCTTCAAAAATGCCGCCGGATGCATGTCGGATACTCCAAAAGTAGTGCATTTTTTAAGGATCTGACGCAGTTCGGCAGAATTTTTGAAGAGTTCAAGCAACATAGACAACAACTACGCCTCAGTCCAAAACAAATTGGGATCGACCATATGAATCTTCACTAACCATGTTACTCCATATAAACTAATCTCAAGCCAACATTATCCAAAACAATACTCAATTTAGATGATATGTTTTCCTTAGTAGTCCGAACCAAAAATAATGACATAGTTCTACAATTAGAAATAATTCAACTTTAAACTCTTAATTTTACTCATTTTCCCTTAAAGAAATCTTTATAACCACACAAGTGTCATGGCCCCACAAAACTTTTACCCTTTAAACTTTTAAGACCATAAATTGCGAAAGTCCTTTTTTTTTAACTTAAACTTGTATCGAGTCAAACTACATCCTCTAAATTGCAACGGAAGGAGTAATAAATAAATAAATAAGAAGTACTGGAATTCTATTGACGTGTAAATCTCTAACAGGCAACATCAAGAATACATACATAATTAAAAAGGCATCCTAGTAAATGGAGTTGAGCAACAAAAAGATACTCGAAGAATGAAATGCAAAAAAAAGAATATGAAAGAGAATGGTGTAATTAAGGTAAAAACTCCTGTAGTGTTAGTTAATCTCAATCACAAGAAACAGCAGCTCCCTTTTGAGCATATTTCTGATGTATGCATTAGCTCTCATGTCTAAATTCTAAAATAGGCAGAGGCACAATTCAAGGAAAGGTTAGGTGCTAGTTTAATTTAGGTATCTAAATGAAAAAAATCTACTTTAAGGTGTTTATGACAAGGGGTGTTGTCACGACCCGATTTCGGAGTCGTGATGGCGCCTGTCATGGAATCAGGCAAGACACCCCTTTATTTCTAAGCTAAATTTAATTTTCAGTAAAAATGTGATTTTTAAACAAATTTATTGATAATACTAAGAGTCTGAAGTTTAAAAACAATATTTGAAACAAAAATTAAAATTTTCAACTCCGGATCCGGTGTCACTCAGTCATGAGCTACTATAACATAAAGCAAAGAAAGGAGAAATGGACAACATTGTCTCAAAAATAAAGAACAACAGGTAGAATAAGAAAGAGAAGACGAGGTCGCGATCGCCAGCTGCTACCTCGACAACTCCAATGAAAACTTTGACAGCTGCTCAATATCCATTACTGGNCAAAAGGTGTAGGGGGTAACGTGAGTACACCAACTGAGAAGTAACGAACCCAAACTATGGGCTGAGAGGTAGTGACGGACTAAACCTTAATAATTAAATCATCAGCATACAAAATTTAGGCATGTTCACAGTTTATCATAAAATAACAACATAATATGCTAGATATACCCCCATATGTTCTACATGCCAACATGTCAGAGTGAAAATGCACATATTGCTCACAACTCTCCCACAGAAGTCCACTCAGTACTATATATGGCTCTCAGGACCAGGGAAGTTCCATCCCGGAATATGCATAAATATCGGTGACCGTAGTCACTCCGTACTGAGGAAAAAGGCCAGTACAGCCCCCACGGAGAAGATTCATCTCCGGAATACAACACTCGGACAATATCCATGTCCAGAGAAGATCCATACATAATATCAGCTTCGGACAAGATCCATGCCCAGGGAAGATCCATCCCTCACATAACATCAGCTTCGGACAAGATCCATGCCTAGGGAAGATCCATCCCTCATCATCAATGCGCTCACTAGGGGTGTAAATACTTCGGAGGGGCCCTAGTGACCCAAGCACCATATCAAGCCAACGAAGGAATGATTTAATATCGATGTGGTGTGCAGTCCGATCTCATAACTGTCTCAATAACAGGCTCTCGGCCTCACTCAGTCATTACTCTTCAGTCTCACTCACATGGATCATAGATGCATCCATCAGCCCGAAACAATGATAAGTATGCATATAATTAACAATACTGAGACTGAGATATAAAGTGATATGCTATAATAGGACTGAGTATATGAAATCAAGTAATCACAAAATGAGACAGTAATATACGACCACTCGGGTCTCAGCATTTTCGGCGTGAAGCCTAGCATTTATACTTAACGTGATTTCTAACATTGTTCACAATTACCACATTAATAGAAGCACATATATCATCATGGAATAATCACTAAGCATTGTCATGGAATAAGCCAGGCCACAAATACTCGGTGCACGCCCGCACACCCATCACTTGGCATATGTGTCACCTCAATTATAGTCATAAATTATTTATCTCGGGGTAATTCGAACCCTCAAAACCAAGTTTGGAAACGTTACTTACCTCAAAACCGACTAATATACTATTTTGCAGTGCCTTTGCCTCTAAATTCGGCCTCTGAGTGCTCGAAATCTACCAAGTTCAGATTTTTATCGTTAAATTATGCTTAAGGAATGAATTCCAATTGAAAAGTACCAAATTTAGCTCAAAATCCGAAATTAGTCAAAATCTGACCCCTGAGCCCGCGTCTCGGAACTCAAAAAATTTTATACTAAATGTTCTTCGTCATCTCACGAGTCCGTACATATAAAGAACGCTAAAATCGAAGTTCGTTTGACCTCTCAAATCGACCCCTAAAGGTCTCATAATCTCAATCCCTAACCCCATCTTTTTCTACTGATTTTCATGAATTAAACACCTAGATTATGTCCTTAATCACCTATAATCGAGTTTAAGGTCCAAAATACTTACATCTATGAAGAACACTGATTTTTCCTCTTCAAAATCGCCCCAAAGCTCTTTTCCCGTTCAAAAATGGTGTAAAAATAGGTTATGGTCGCACAGAGTTTAATTTTATATTGCCCAGGTATACACACTGTGCGATCGCGTCTCATCTTTGCGTTCACGGTGAAAAAAATTTACCAGCCCTTATTTAACCCTATGCAATCGCGGCCTCCTCTATGTGATCGCATAGAACAAATTTTCCAACAACCTTCTCCAACTCTTCCGGATAGCTTCTAGTATAATGGTCATAAATTTTTGTACAAAACTTCAAATTACAATTGGCTTAACTATATAAAAACTAGACATCAAGAGCTATAACTTTCATTTTTTGATCATCTTCAAATTCCTTATAGATTGTGAGTTATAAGCTTCCGAAGTCGGGACAGTGCAACAAAAATTTTACTCTGTGCGATCGCGGGTAGCATTGTGCAATCGCACGGCACAACTAGATTTTTCCAAATTTTCTCTGTGCTAACGCATCCAAATCAATGCTATCGCACTGTACACCCCTGAAGCCAAAAACCAGCAACTAGAAATGGCCCGAAATAACCCGAAACTCACCCAAGACCCTTGAGACCTCAACCAAAACATACCAACGCATCCCATAACATCACACAAACTTAGTCGAGCCTTCGAATCACCAAAAACAACGCAAAAACACTAAATCACATCGAATTCAAGCCTATGAATTTTGAAATTTCTAAATATCTACCAACGATGCCAAAACTATCCAAAACAACTCCGATTGACCTGATTTTGCAGACATACCCAAAATGACATTACGAACCTGTTCCAGCTTCCAGAATTCTATTCCGACCCCGATAGCCTATTTTCCACTGCCGACCGGAAATCGCCAAAAACTAACTTTCGCCAATTCAAGCCTAATTCTACACCGTACATCACAAAAATATTCCGAACACACTCCTAAGCTCCAAATCACCTAACGAAGCTATCCGAACCATAAAATCCGCATTCTAAGGTCGTTTACCAATAAGTCAACTCTCAGTTGACTTTTCCAACTATAAAGCTATTTTTTAAAGACTAAATGACTAAATTCTTGCTACAGCCATTCCAATTCCGAGCCTACCAACTCTAACACATCATAAACAGTAACCAACATATGACAAGGCAAAAATAGGAATAATAATGAAATTTCTACGGAACGACCGGCCGAGTCGTTACAGGTGTCAATCGATATTACTAAACCGACCGAACCGTACCGTACCGAACCGAACTGATTTTTAGATTTCTTTTAATAAAATCGTAGATTTTTATATAAATCTATAATTGTACCGATAATTAGGGTAGGTTTTTTAATTTATGAAAATAAACCGAAAAAATATCCAACCTTACCGAATAATTTATATGAAAAAAAAATATTTATATATTAATATTAAAAATGATAAAGCATTAAATTTTTCCTTGGGCCTTGAAATTATAAAAACTGTTACAAAACAATAATTAATTAAACTCAAAATCCTAATTCTCAAACCTATTATACAACTCCTGCTGAAGCAAAATTATTGCCAGCATATTCACTAGCAAGACACAACATAATCTAGCGATTATGATTATGAGTAGCAAACTACGATGTATTGAATATTCGCATGATTTAAATTTATACTTTTAAATACTTAATCTTCTATAGACTTTATTCTTGAGTCTCGGCTTGCTTAATATCTTTTCACCAGTGTGATTTATATTTTCTGTGTCTTTGCTTTCTTTCTTTTACGCTGCTATAGAATAGTTGATGGATCTATACTCTGGCCATCTATCATGTTTTCTTAGTTCATCACCTTTTAAATAGTAAAATTGTCTAGAGAGTTTTTATAAGTCCAATACAAGTAGGTATTTTATTGCATTATGCTTCTACTAGTGACTTTTAAATGACATATAGAAAAAATACTGAAAATTTACCGAACCATACCGATGCCGAAGAGAAACTGACATGATTGGTACGATTTTTAAAAGTCTAAATTTGGTTATACATCATAGAATAACCGAAAAATTAGTATGGTATAAATTTTATAAAATAACCGGCCTTGACACCTCTATTTATGACTTTATATGTTCATGTTTAAGGGAATGTATTCGTGTCCCATCTATCGTTCTGTCATTTTGCCATTTAATTTGGAATATTTGAATGGTCGATTCTTTTTTTAATCTTTACTTTCGCCTAAAGGAGGGGGAGTATCTTATTAGTTATAACTAACCATTCCATTAAATAATTAGAATTTTAAAAATATATATATAAAACGGGAGATATAAACCCTGCGCCATGCGCGGACAAACTTATATGCATATAGAAAAGATATAGAATTATAAGACTTATAAGTAGAACTATGAAGAGAAAATTAGTAAATAACTGAAATTATAATAAACAAAGAGTCATATAGGAAGAATATTAAAAAAATAAAGAATTTCAAGGGATAACGTAAAACGTATATATTAATAAATTTTTCATATAGGAAGTTTTAGTTATTACATAAAAGAATATAACTCATAATTTCATATTGGAAAAAAATAAAAAAAAATACAATATTAGGATATTTATACATAAAGATAAGAATATTATATATATAACACAAAATAACAATTATTAAAAATATTAGTATACTTTCTAAAAAAAATTAAAAGGCTTATATTTTTATATTTTTTATGAATTTAAAATTATAATTTAACAAAAAAAAGATATTACATAATTTTAATTGCAAGTAGAATGAAAAATGAGAAAACTATCAAATATTACAATAGAAAAGAATGTATAAAAAGAGAGAGGTAAAGAAAACATTAGAATATTTATAATTTATATTAATTAATAAAATAAGGGGTAAGTAAATAAATCTCAAAAATTATATTGATAAATTTAGACAATCAAAGAATTTTAAATAGTAAAACTAATAAAAATATTTTCAGAGTAAAATATATATATATATCTATGTTATATTCTAGAAAAATAGTGACAAAATACTAAGCCAATTGACAAGTTAATAAAGAGTCACATTAATAAATATTTTTGCACCTTGTATTAAAATATAAAATAACAACTAAAATTTATAATAAATATGATATATCAAATCAATATTTCATAAGATTTTTTAAGTTTGTTCGCACATGGCGCGGGGTATAACACTAGTTCATGTTTAAGGGAATGTATTATTGTTCCCATCTATCTTCCGGCCACTTTACCATTCAATTTAGAATATTTGAACAACGTTTTTTTTTATCTTTAGTTCCGCCTGAAAAACGGAGGAATGTCTTATTAGTTATAACTAACCATTCCATTAAACAATTAGAATTAAAAAAAAAATAAATAAAAAAAAATATATATATATATATATATATATAAAGAAAAAGAAACGCCAAAAATATGAAAAAGCAATCCTCACAAAAATCAAATTTGGATAATTGTATTAGGCCTAAGTTTCATTTTTTCTTTGTTTATCACATATTGGACATCTTGTTATAATATGAAAATTCAAAAATAGCCAGATTTACAAGTGGTAATTGAAAATTAGTCACGAATAAAAACATTGTCTAAAATTGAAAAAGTATTCCAGCATAATATACTGGAGTTTGAATTTTTTACATGTGAAATTCTAGAATTATATACTGGACTTTCAGTATAATATACTGGAGTTCCAGCATAATATGCTAGAACTTTTTGTATGCTAGAGTTCCAGCATAATATGTTGGAAGTTAATATACATGTGCATCAATCTTCAGTATATTATGCTGGAACTTTCCGTGTTGCAGCAAAATAGTGGCTATTTTTCAATTACTGGTCCAAAAATAGCTAGCCCATGCTATTTGCTTTGAATGTCCAGTAAGGGGGAAGTGCTAGGTTAGCCATTATAACACATGTATTTATTTTTAAGCTACTGTTTAAAATGTCTTTAGTCTTTAGCCACTGCTTTAATAAATTTTAACTGCCCGAACGAAAATACCCTTATGCTCATGTCCTTAACTTTTGAACTTAACTTCAGGATTTCAGGACTATATGTCCTTAACTTTTGAACTTGGAACTCTAAGTTCAGGACTTCAGGACTACATGTCCTTAACTTTTGAACATAACTTCAGGACTATATGGACTATATGTCCTTAACTTTTGAACTTAACTTCAGGACTTTAGGACTACATGTCCTTAACTTTTGAACTTGGAACTCAAACTTCAGGACCAAGCGTCCTTAACTTTTGAACTTGTAAGTCAAAATTAAGGACCTATTGTCCTTAACTTTTGATCTTGTAACTGTAAGTTAAGGACTACATGTCCTTAACTTTTGAACTTGTAAGTCTAAGTTCCGGACCAAGTGTCCTTAACTTTTGAACTTGGAATTCAAAGTTAAGGACCAAGTGTCTTTAACTTACCAAGTGTCCTTAACTTTTGGACTTGTAAGTCAAAGTTCAGGACCAAGTATCCTTAACTTTTGAACTTGGAACTCAAAGTTAATGACCAAGTGTCCTTAACTTTTGAACTTGAAACTTGAAGTTCAGGACCAAGTGTCCTTAACTTTTTAACTTGTGACTCAAAGTTAAGGACCAAGTGTCCTTAACTTTTGAACTTGAAACTTGAAGTTCAGGACCAAGTGTCCTTAACTTTTTAACTTGTAACTCAAAGTTAAGGACCAAGTGTCCTTAACTTTTGAACTTGAAACTTGAAGTTCAGGACCAAGTGTCCTTAACTTTTTAACTTGTAACTCAAAGTTAAGGACCAAGTGTCCTTAACTTTTGAACTTGGAATTCAAAGTTAAGGACCTATTATCCTTAACTTTTAATTAGTAACAAAACTAGCATGTTAATCTTTGAACAATCATAGTGCTTATTCAAGAGTTTCTCAAAGTATCTACCAAAACCTTGACTTTTTTATGTCTTCTGCTATGCATTTTGTGTAACCCAATAACATCTTTCTGTTACATTAACCCAAGCAACCGACTTTTTAATTTGGAACCCAAATAGAAATTTAACATCTTTCTCTCTAAAAGAGAGTAATTGCAAAATTAAAAACAGTAGACCACGTCTGGAGCACTATTCCAATATGCATAACTGGTGAGTATGAAGGAAAGAAATTAAACAGTGGCTAGACGGTATCTCCATTACTGGTAATCCGGATTTGATAAAGTAAAAATGAATGGAAGAAAGGGTAAAAATGTCTTCTCATATTAATTTTAATAAAGTAGTGGCTATTTTTGCTCAATATTAGAATTGTTGGATAAAAAATAAATATCACCTTAAATAGTGACTACCCCACGCCATTTCTACGTCCAGTTTTAAGCCTACGAAGGGTATAATATTGGACTCTATTTCAAGTTCCAATATTCGCAGTAATGAAAATTATAAATTGTAATTAGAAAATACAACTTATAAATTGCAATTACGAAATGCTAAATTACTAAATGCGAAGAATAAATCGCGTTCAATAAAATGCATGCCTTCCAAGTAGTTTAAACGTTTAGTAAACAAAGTTAAACATTACACATCTTATATTACTCGGAAATTGGTTATTGCCTCCTTTCATAGTCCGGAACAATCCTAATAAAATAACTTTTGAATTTGGGTTAGGCTTTTTAATTATTTTCTTTACGTGACTCGGTAAAAGGTTTGGTGCTAGCTCATTAAGCTAGATATTACAATCGGACTTCTCTATAAAAGCATTCCTATATAACAACACTTCTTTATAAAATTCAAGTTTTTTCGGAACTAATTTTTATGTTTGTTATAATAAATATTCTCTATAACATTCAAAAATATTCGAAACAAACAAGGTAATTATAGAGAGATTTGACCGTAATACTATTGTATAGCTTACAAAGGCTGCAGAAAAAATATGGAGAGGGAGTTGGCATTAATACAGTAATATGTCACTGAATGTAATCTTCACTTTATGTCATAATATGTCATTGAATGTAATATGTATAAAGTATGGAGTGTAATCATACTTAATTGAATGTAATCTTCATTTTGATAGTCAAGGGTCGTCTGTATTTTATGTCATGATTGAGAACTAATTTGAGATAAAATCAGAAACTGAGTGCAACTTCAAACGCTAAACAGTAAGAACTACTGCATGATTGAGTTGTCACGTTTAATTAGTGCCTTTTTTTTATCTAAAATTTCAAAAAGATACCTGCACAATTATGAAAAGTTGCATCCGTAGGCAGTGGCGGAGGGCAGCGACACCTCTTCACCGAAAAATTACACTATTTTGTTAGATAATTTTTTTTAGTTTATGTATATTTACTATATGTTGACTCCCCTTGACTTTTTAATGTATCTAATTATTTATATTTTGACACCCCTTGATAAAAATTCTGGATCCGCCACTGTCCGTAGGTAAAACTTTTGGGTTCTTACCATAAACTAGTTACACTTGTGAAATTATAGGTTCAAAATTACTATTATTCTCTTATTTTTAGCATCATAAGCTACTTCAGGCCCGTCTACTAGAATGCTGAAGTTTTGCGTGATTGCCTTTGCTACTTCAGCCCCGCATGCTGAAGTTATGCGCAAAAGCGGGTACGGATGCAATTTTTTTTACAAAGCGGATATAAGTTAAAACATGGCACAAAAAGTAGGTTCGGATGCAAAAGCCCCCTTGACTCTATGCTACATAGCTCTTCCGCTACTAGTTCTAATGTATACCTTTGATTTCGCTATATATATGATGAGAAAAGTAGAAAAGGAATTTCAATGTGTCAGAGTCAGACTTGAAAATTTTGAAAGATTAAACCAAACAAAGATAGAAATAAAAAGAAAAAATATTTAATTAAAACGCAACAAGACACGGTCATGATCCCCATAGGTCGCGGTTAACAGAACCAGGATTTGAAGTTTTTGGGTTCCTACGACGATCACAAATTAGAACTCAACAAGACATGATAGAATCCTGAAACTGCCTCTGACCACGTCCACCAGGCTGCATTAGTCCATTACCTCTCAGCATCAGGATCTAGGAACTCCCCAGTTGTCTGTTACAGGCATTCCAGGCATCAGACCACCAGGTGCCCGGCCGATTGATAAGAAGCCACCAGGCCTCAAACTACCTTGAGCACCAGGAGAACTACATTTAATGCTCGCAATGGCAATCCCAAGGTCTTCTCTGCTTTGGAGTGAATCTCTGTGATGGTTTTTGCTTTCACCTGTGCAAGAAGGAAAGAACATTGCATTATTTCAGGACATGAACAGACCACAAATACATGATTGAATGATGTGTCACCTCTTCCTGCCTAGGTATCCAGTTATTGGCACGTAAATCCAGTACATCACAAACCATAAACCTCAGCCTTGGAGCCAACTGAGGGTTTTTTGATAGTTTTCTCAACCAGTTAACGTAGATATCATTGATGTTTTCATCAAGCAACTTGCCGACGTTGTTGAAGAGCTGACAAATGGCTTCAACGTTCTCTTCTGCTGGACAACTTTTGTGACCGTACCATAATAGTTCCTGTTAACAGAACCAGACAAGACAATCATTGGTAGAGTGCAAGGAAATAAAGACAACATGTACGGAGCAAGCAGACCTGAGGAACAGGCAAACAATAAACAACCTGAAGAATGTCAAGAGCAATCCTTTCAGGAACCAACTTTTCCTTTAAAAGCTCTCCGATAAACCGTGTATTGCCAAGAGTGAGCAATTTGATCAACCTTTCTTTGTCCTTGCATTCTGACTCCTGCTCGGGTGCTGTCATTTGCCTCACCTCCTCACGCAGTTTGTCTACAACTTCAAATGCCTCCTGACATTTATTCCATATAACACGCTTGAACGTGATTTCTTTGCCACCGGGTTCAACAGAAGGAAACTGAGGCAGATTTTCATTGAGATCAGAACAGAGTTGTGCATACATCGGGCAAAATGTTGGTTCCAATACAGCCTTGTAAAATATCAAGGATATAACACCCTGGCGTAAATATAAGAAACATTAAATTTCCAAGGCAAACAAGGGAAAATTTGAAGTGAACAAAAATACAACCAAAGAGAGAGACCTTTAGAATGTATGCGCTTGTTATCCCTGAATCAACCAATTGATTTTTGAGGAGATCAAACTTTTTCCTAGTTGGGTTGTGGAGTATACTGAAAATTAATACCACTATTAGTTAGTCTCAATGAGTTAGATAAAATCCGTATTTTCAAATAATGCTGTAGTAGAATTATCTGATAATAGAACTTTTGAAACCAAGAAACCACAATCCAAGCATGTTTTGTGTTAAATGCATAACTATCAACAACAACAACTACTATAACAAACACTTGGGAAGGATGGTGTTGTCACGCTCTGACCTCAGGGAGTGCGGCCGACGCTCAACCGAGATACCCCGGTCAAGCAAGCCAGCTAGATACTTTCGACCCGACCTTGCACATGAATAGAGTGGAGATGTATTCCATTATTTAAACGTTGAGAGGATTTTATAATCAACACCAATTCCATTACTATTAGTAGTTTCAACATTCATAGTTTGAATTGGAACATGTGATACAATTACAACATTTTGAAAAATATTGAAAAATACATAACTATCAAAGAGAAAAAATTTACCCCATCGTAGTCTTCAAGACATGATATTTGCCAGAAAGATTGCTTATTTGAGACGCTGAACATGGCAACTCAGCTTTGATTAGTGTAGGAGCAGGTCCTCCCTGTATCGCAAACAAAATTAAGGTTTCTGAGATCAAGAACTGACACAAAGCTGCATATCAGACACAATTGTCGTCTTAAACTCAAGACAACAGAAAAGCCCTTGCCATGACTAAAAGATTAAAAAAAATGAGAGATGTGAAGGACATTGTATAACTCAATCGCTGAAGTTCCTAATAAATCACTACATTTTGGACAAGGTAGTAGCAAAAAGAAGTATTAGATTTAGAAGTACCCGTTGGGTGGGCGATATTTGAGTTCTTGCCAACTGTGAGCTAAGTTGTTCTAGCCCATTATATTCATTTGCTTCCTGATGTCTAGAGTTGAATTGGCCACCAAATACTTTGTTCTCAGGGGTGACTGGCTCTGAATGACGAGTCTGGGACTGAATCAGCACCTACAGAAACATAAATGAGACAACTTCTGGCTACACGCAGTGCATACTGCAAAAAACTAACAGATTAACTAAGAAACATTTTTTTGAGAACAGTGTTTCCTATTTTTTTTCCTTGTGTTATTATATAGCGTGGCGGATCTACATGTTATTTTTGGGTGCTCAAGCACTCTTTAACAAGATTTAGTAAATTTGTATATGTATTTATAAAAATATTTAGATCAATATTGAGTGAGCACCCATAACTAAACTCCTTTTTCCTCTTCTTTCAGAATTTTTATCGGTGAGCACCCACGACTTTAAAATACCGGATTCGTCACTGCAGTATACACCGTGTTGTAGACTTGTAGGTGGGAGTTTTCCTGTCATCACAAATCAGAAAGGAAAAGTATATAACTTTTTCACCAGATACTCACATTGGCATCTGCAGAACCTCGATCGACAACTTCACCAAACAGTTGAGGTTCAACTTCTTGCTTGATATTAAGAATATCTTTGGAGTTCGTACGCACCTAGAGGGAAACAATCAACCAAATGAAAAACCATAAAGGCAAAATAAATAAATAAATGGCACCATAAATGATGAAGTAATCATATGTTGTTATATAGGGATGCTGTTATAGAGAGGTCTGACTATAGTGGCAAAATGGCAAATTTGAACGTCCAATAGTAAGCACTACATTAGAGCTAAATACAGTCAAACCTCTCTATAATAGAATCCCCATATAACAGTCATTCACTATAGAAGCTAAGCTTTTTTCTAAACCGATTATTATGTTGTGTTATAATATATGTCCTCAATAACAGCACTTCATTATAGCAGCTAAAAAATATCGAAACAAACGAGGATGTTATAGAAGGGTTTGACTGTACTAGAACAAATGACTTATAAATGGAAAAGAGGAAGGAAAAGATATGAATACTACCTTCCTCCGTTTCAGCAGCTCACACCTAAAGCACTCTCGGGGGAGGGCGGAAGTGTTTAAAGAAAAAATGGCAAATTCGAACGTCCAATAGTAAGCACTACATTAGAGCGGAATACAGTCAAACCTATCTATAATAGTATTCCCATATAACAGTCATTCACTATAAAAGCTAAGTTTTTTTTCGGAACCGATTGTGTTGTGTTATAATATATGTCCTCTATAATAGCACTTTACTATAGCAACTAAAAAATATCGGAACAAACTCGAGGCTTTATAGAGAAGTTTGACTATATTAGAACAAATGGCTTATAAAATGGAAAGAGAAGGAAAAGATATGACTACTGCCTTCCTCCGTTTCAGCAGCTTATACCTAAAGCATTCTCGGCCATCAAAACAAGAGTCAGTAGTCTACAATGACAAAAGGATAGTTCAAACACATAATATACAGCAAGAAATGCAGGGTAGGGCTGCGTACAATAAGCCCTTGTGGTTTGATCCTTCTCTGGATCCCACGCATAGCGGAAGCTTAGTGCACCGGGCTGCCCTTTTGTTATAATATACAAGAAGCTCTTAAATTAAATATTAACAATGAAAATAGAAAGGCACTAATACACACATTGGTATCTGCATGACCTTGATGGGCATCTTCACCAAACAGTTCAGATTCAACTTCTTGTTTGAATTTTAAAATATCTCCAGAAATGTTAACCACCTGGAGGGAAACAGTTAACCAAATAAAAAAAATAAAGGAGCAAAAAAATTAATGGCACCATTATTCTTAAAGTAATCATCATTTTTTTGGCTGGGGAGGGAGTTAACACGATCCTTATTTTTTTTTTGTTCCCTCGTTCCATAGTGACTTAAGACAAGCTTATATGGACAACACATGGAAAGCGAGGTTTCATGTAGTCGATCTGAAGTTGCTTGAAATGGCCAATTTGAACACCCAATTATCAGAAATTTACTCAAGGGTGTTCAATAAATGTTATGTACCTCTAAAATCTGATCTTTTACCTATATACACAGTGTAATTTTCCGACAAAGGGTGGTTAATTGACCACCCTTACCAAAATGTAGCTTCGCCCATGCAAATAATATGCACTATATTAGAGAGGATTAATAGAATAAATGACATATTAGATGGAACAGAGGAAGCAAAATATGACTATTACCTTCCTCAAGTTCAATAGTTGATCTCGACTATACCTAACGCATTCTCGGCCTTCATAAGGATAGTCTCCGGTATTCTACGATGACAAAAGAATTGTCAAGACTCACATCACACAGGAAGTTCTTAAATTAAATCTCAACCAATGTTTTAAAAGGAGCCCTGGGGCGAGACGCACCAAATATGCCCCAAGGCGATGGTGTGAGGCGAAAGTCTCAAGAGGCGTACGCCCTATTTTTGTATTGAGACGTAAGCCACATAGACTTTTTCAAATTAAAACAAAATTTGTTGTATAAATCATTCATATAATATCCAAATTCTCAAAAGTCAGCTTGTAATTACTCAAAAGTTTTAAAGCCCTAATTTATGGTCTTTCCCAATTCTTTATCTTGTTCGCTAGTCTGCTAATATCACCCAAAACAACGAATATTCAATTTTTTTTACAAATACAAAGAGATTTCCATTATCCGACGTAGCAGCAAATTCAAATTTCAAATTGTAGGTTAGTCATCCTATTTATTCCTAGCACATCTATATATATATTTTTCACATATTTATAATTTTCTTTAATTTTTATGCAATTTTACATGTTTATAAATATTTACTGTAATTATATACACTACTAAAAAACGGCAAATTTCTGACCGAAATTTTCGACGGAAAAAAGTAGTCGGAAATTTCCGACAGAATCAGTCGGAATATGCATAAAAATATATTTTCCAATTTTTAGTAATAGTTACGACTAATATTCTGTCTATGTCCATCGCAAATTTTGGCGGAAAATTCCGCGTTACTGTTAGCGACCAATTCGGTCGGAAATAATTAAAAAAGAAATAAATAAATAAATTAGCGACCGATTCGGTCGGAAATGTTTAGTAAAACGAGGTTGACTATTTTTGACCAAATTATCGACCGAATCGATCAGAGAGTTTTTTAAAAAATCCTCGCCGAACCCTTTCTTTTCCTTTCCCTCTTTTCTTCCTTCTCTCTTCTCTCTCACTCAAATTTCCCCCCACCCAAACCCGCTGCTTACACTACAACACTCGGCGGCGCCGCTGCCCAGGTAAGTTCCCCCAGATCTGATGCTTTGTCTTGCCCCCACCCAACACTCGCCTTTATCTGCGCTATTTTCTCTCTATTTGTTTTTTTATCTATTCGTCGGTGCCGCTGCTTCTCTATTTTCTTTTTAATCAACACTCACCTGTAGCTGATGGTGAATTCAGGGAATCAAGAAATAATGTATCATCTTCTAAAGCCATATATATATAGTAACGTAAAAGATGATCAAAGTTTTTCTTTTTTTTAAGTGGGTATTTTCTTGAATATATATATATATATTTTCTTATCTGTGTAAATCCTATTTCCCTATCATTATTCTTCATTCAATCGACGATATAACTGGTATTAGCTTTCTATCTGCTTTTTTTCTCTTAATTCTTTGTTTAATATCGTTTGCACGAAACATATACTTCACTGATTAAATCATTTAATCATAGTTAAGTAACAAATGTTATACAAAAAACTAACACATGTCACACTAATGAGGAGGTTATTCCGAGCGGAGTTCTTTTTAACACGCGATTTAAGGTTGGAAGTGAAAGGTGTTTACCATTCGATTAACCCTCTCTTATCTGGCAATTTCTAGTCTAGGATTAGATTAAGAAAATAATGAATTTTGTAGTCTAACTAATAGTATTGTTCATAAGTGAAAGCCTTTTTTGGGCATTATATCATGAGCAAACTCTTGTATATTTGATAAGTATTTATTTTGTCTTGATAGACAGATTTTACCGTTGTTTATAGGTTTCTTTGTTTTGTGAGATGAAGTGCACATTTGAGTATTATCATTCTTGTGTTTTTCCTTTTTTTTCCCATATATGAGAAAATCGATCTGATTTATGATCTTTAAGTTGAAAAAGAATTTGATTTATTTTTTATTTGTAGGTCCCTATATATCCTTCTTTGCCTTTCAATAAACAAATCCATGACTAAAATAGAACGATAAACTTATATACATTAACATTTCACTACTGTTTCGAACATGATAGTTGTCAAACTTGATTTATAGTTTATGAGTAAAAGCTATTGTCATTGATGAAAATACTTCCATTTGTTAGTTACTGCTATTTCTTTTGTTTGAGAAATCATTAATTAATTTAGATTATATGAACATTTAAGAAGCTATTCAAATATAATTAATATATTTAAAGACTTATATTATTTAGAATAGGGATTAATGTGAGATTTCGAGTGTTAAAAAATATTAATTTAAAAATAAAATATATTAATTAAAGTGCTTTGACACAATAATATGTATATTTCTAAAAGGAACATTTGAAAGAGTATAATTGCGTAACTAGTTTAAATAAATCAAATTACTTTAAATATCTCATTTGTAGATTTCTATTTGTGTAGATGGAATTTGTGCACCGTACATGGATGTATAATAGAAATCATCCTAATCGTGCGGGGTTGAGGGATGAATTTATTGAAGGGGTTGCTGAGTTTATTGCTAAGGCTCAAACACTTGATGATTTTCTTATTGGAGGAAGGATTAGGTGTCCTTGTGTGAAATGTAAGTGTGTTAAGTTATTAATATTAGACGAAGTTAAAGTCCATCTCTACAAGAAAGGGTTTGTAGAAAATTATTATATATAGACTGTTCACGGGGAGAATCATGCTAGTTTAGATGATGTTAACTTTCATAATTCTTTTGGTGATGAGGGTAGCCCTATTGCGGATCATAATGTTGAAAATTCTCGATACAGTGAAATGATGAGGGATGCTTTTGGGACGTTTCCTGGGGTTCAATCCGAACCAAATGATGAGGCTAAGTGTTTCTATGAACAGTTAGTGGAAGCTAATCCTCCATTGTATAAAGGCTCGGTGCATTCCAAGTTCTCTGTTGCGGTTAGATTGCTAAGTATTAAATCAGATAGTTCTATTTCCCAAGCGGGCATGGAT
>ML398688.1:0-27463 GCA_005239525.1 Nicotiana knightiana | reverse complement strand
CTTGCCTAACACATACGTTCCACAAAACTCTCATTTACCCCAAGGGTTACACCCTACCCAAATGGAATAGCGAGTTCAGTTTTAGCACACATTGGGAGCTAACAACAATAAGGAAATTAGGGGAAGATGGGGTGCTTTTTCACAAAACCAGACATAAAATATAATTTGCCTAGAGATGACAGGTCTGACGATCACTACTAGACTTATTCAAACAAGTCGGGATATTTTTCTTTCATCTCATTCTCCGCTTCCCACGTGGATTCCTCAATGTGCTGACTTTGCCATAATACTTTAACTGAAGCAATTTCTTTGTTCCTCAATCTACGGACTTGTCTATCAATAATAGCAACTGGAACCTCTTTATACAATAATTCTTCATTACCCTCAATAGTCTCAACTGGCACGTTGGCTGATGGATCTCTAACCACTTTCTTCAACATGGACACGTGGAACACTGGGTGCACTAATGACAATTCAGGGGGTAACTCCAACCTATAAGCCACTTGTCCTATCCTTTGAACAATCCGATATGGCCCGACATACCTTGGGCTCAATTTCCCTTTCTTCCCAAACCGCATCACTCCCTTCATGGGATATACTTTCAAGAATACCAAATCATCAACTTGGAATTCCAATTCTCTTCGACAAACGTCCGCATAGTATTTTTAACGGCTCTGAGAGGTTTTCATCCTCTCCCGAATGACTCTGACCTTTTCCAATGCCTGGTGCACAAGATCTGGCCCTAACAATTCTGCTTCACCAACCTCGAACCACCCAATCGGAGATCTACACCTCCTTCCGTACAATGCTTCAAATGGAGCCATCTGAATACTAGCGTGAAAGCTGTTAATGTAAGCAAATTCGATAAGCGGTAGATGATCATCCCAACTACCCTTGAAATCCAACACACAAGCCTATAACATATCTTCAAGCATCTGAATAGTCCGCTCTGCCTGACCATCAGTCTGCGGATGGAAAGTTGTGCTGAGATTTACCTGAGTACCCCAAACCTTGCTGAAATTTCCTCCAAAAATTACCCGTGAACTGGGCTCCTCGGTCTGAGATAATAGAAACTGGAGTACCATTAAGCCTGACTACTTCCTTGATATACAACTGAGCGTACTGTTCTGCAGTATCGATGGACTTGATCAGCAAGAAGTGCACTGATTTCGTGAGTCGATCCAGTATCACCCAAATTGAGTCGAACTTGCGCTGAGTGCGAGGTAACCCTACCACCAAATCCATGTTGATCATTTCCCATTTCCACATTGGAATTCCCATAAGCTGAGTTAGCCCACCCGACCTCTGATGCTCGGCCTTCACCTGCTAACAATTCGGACATTTAGATACAA
Source organism: Nicotiana knightiana (assembly GCA_005239525.1). Taxonomy (NCBI): domain Eukaryota; kingdom Viridiplantae; phylum Streptophyta; class Magnoliopsida; order Solanales; family Solanaceae; genus Nicotiana; species Nicotiana knightiana. The sequence goes on along the minus strand of ML398688.1, from coordinate 26,111 downwards.
AGTCTGCCACACATCTTTTCATACCGCTCCACCAATAAAATCCCGGAGATCTTGATACATTTTCGTTGAACCTGGGTGCACAGAATACCTGGAATTGTGAGCTTCCGCCATCACCCTCTCCCGAAGATTATCCATATCAGGAACACATAACCTTCCCTGGCATCGCAAAACACCATCATCGCTCCCGAGTGAAAATGTCGAAATCTTATTATTCAAAACTGCCTCCTTCAACTGCGCCAGTGCTGGATCAATAAACTGCTTCTCATTGACTTCCGCTACAAGTGAGGATTCTGCCCCATTATTCACCATGACTTTCCCCTCGTCTGAGGTCGAGAGACGGACCCCCAGACTAGCCAATTGACAAACCTCCCGAGCCAACAACCTCTGATCTTTCTCCAAATGAGCCAGACTGCCCATAGACTTCCGACTGAGAGCGTCGGCCACTACGTTTTCTTTTCTNCGACAAACGTCCGCATAGTATTTTTAACGGCTCTGAGAGGTTTTCATCCTCTCCCGAATGACTCTGACCTTTTCCAATGCCTGGTGCACAAGATCTGGCCCTAACAATTCTGCTTCACCAACCTCGAACCACCCAATCGGAGATCTACACCTCCTTCCGTACAATGCTTCAAATGGAGCCATCTGAATACTAGCGTGAAAGCTGTTAATGTAAGCAAATTCGATAAGCGGTAGATGATCATCCCAACTACCCTTGAAATCCAACACACAAGCCTATAACATATCTTCAAGCATCTGAATAGTCCGCTCTGCCTGACCATCAGTCTGCGGATGGAAAGTTGTGCTGAGATTTACCTGAGTACCCCAAACCTTGCTGAAATTTCCTCCAAAAATTACCCGTGAACTGGGCTCCTCGGTCTGAGATAATAGAAACTGGAGTACCATTAAGCCTGACTACTTCCTTGATATACAACTGAGCGTACTGTTCTGCAGTATCGATGGACTTGATCAGCAAGAAGTGCACTGATTTCGTGAGTCGATCCAGTATCACCCAAATTGAGTCGAACTTGCGCTGAGTGCGAGGTAACCCTACCACCAAATCCATGTTGATCATTTCCCATTTCCACATTGGAATTCCCATAAGCTGAGTTAGCCCACCCGACCTCTGATGCTCGGCCTTCACCTGCTAACAATTCGGACATTTAGATACAAAGTCTGCCACACATCTTTTCATACCGCTCCACCAATAAAATCCCGGAGATCTTGATACATTTTCGTTGAACCTGGGTGCACAGAATACCTGGAATTGTGAGCTTCCGCCATCACCCTCTCCCGAAGATTATCCATATCAGGAACACATAACCTTCCCTGGCATCGCAAAACACCATCATCGCTCCCGAGTGAAAATGTCGAAATCTTATTATTCAAAACTGCCTCCTTCAACTGCGCCAGTGCTGGATCAATAAACTGCTTCTCATTGACTTCCGCTACAAGTGAGGATTCTGCCCCATTATTCACCATGACTTTCCCCTCGTCTGAGGTCGAGAGACGGACCCCCAGACTAGCCAATTGACAAACCTCCCGAGCCAACAACCTCTGATCTTTCTCCAAATGAGCCAGACTGCCCATAGACTTCCGACTGAGAGCGTCGGCCACTACGTTTTCTTTTCTCGGATGGTACAGAATGTTCATATCATAATCCTTAAGCAATTCTAACCATCACCGCTGCCTTAAATTAAACTCCTTCTGCTTGAACAAATATTGGAGACTCTTGTGGTCTGAGAACACGTCCACATGGACCCCATACAATTAATGCCGCCAAATTTTTAATGAGAACACAACTGTCGCGAGTTGTAAATCATGCGTCGGATAATTCTTCTCGTGATACTTGTGTTGCCTGGAAGCATAGGCTATAACCTTCCTGTGTTGCATCAACACACATCCCAAACCAACCCTTGAAGCATCGCAATAAACCACAAAGCCCTCTGTGCCTTCTGGCAAAGTTAACACCGGTGTTGAAGTCAATCTTGATTTCAATTCCTGAAAGCTCTTTTCACAAATGTCAGACCATTGGAACTTAGTTGCCTTTTGCGTCAATTTAGTCAGTGGGGAGGCGAGGGTAGAGAACCCCTCCACAAACCTCCGATAATACCCGGCTAGACCCAAGAAACTGCGAATCTCTGTCGGGGTCGTCGGTCTAGGCCAATCCTTTACCGTTGTGATCTTCTGGGGGTCAACCTTAATCCCTTCTCTAGAAACTACATGCCCCAAAAATGTAACTGACTCCAACCAAAATTCACATTTAGAAAACTTGGCATACAATTGATGCTGATGAAGAGTCTGCGGAACTGCTCTGAGGTGATTAGCATGATCCTTCTGACTTCGCGAGTAGACAAGGATGTCATCAATAAAAACAATCACGAATGAGTCAAGAAAAGGTTTGAAGACCCAATTCATAAGATCCATGAAAGCCACTGGAGCATTGGTCAGTCCAAAGGACATTACCAAAAATTCAAAATGGCCATAACGAGTTCTGAAGGTGGTCTTAGGAATATCCTGCTTTCTGATCTTGGCCCCCAGTGACTGCTCTGCTGATAACGAGGCACTGTTGGCGGTGCACTGGATGAGGACTGAGCATAAGACCGGGATGGCCCTGATGGTCCTCTCCCCTTAACTGGTCTCCCTCCTCCAACTGAACTCCCCGAGTGGCCCGCTAACCGGGCCCTGCTGATACTCTCCCTCTCCGACCTTATCTTCAATTTTCTATCCTCAGTGGCCTGGGTGAATCCCACTATCTTACCATAATTCATGTCTGAGTGCAAAGCAGCGTAGCAGCTTCATTCACAACCAAGGGACTGAGGCCCTGAACAAACCGTCGAACTCTGGCATCCATAGCCGATACCAACTGAGGGGCGTAGTTGGACAACCTCACAAACTCCATGTGGTACTCCCACACACTCATATTAGCCTGCTTGAGAACCTCAAACTCCGTGGCACGGGCTGCCATAGTCTCGGTAGGCAAGAAGTGATCCATGAAAGCATCAACAAACTCATCACATCTCGCCGCAGGACTTTCCTCCCCACGGGAATCCTCCCACATCTCAAACCAGGAATACGCTGCTCCCCTCAACCTGTAAGATGCTAACTCAAACCCCTCTGTCTCTGTAGCCTTCATAACCCGAAGCGTCTTGTACATTTCAACTAGAAAGTCCTGCGGATCAGCCTCTGGATCAATACCTGAGAACTCTGGAGGGGCCAACCGCAGAAACTGGTTGACTCTAGAACCGGCGGAATCTCCCTGTCCGCTAAAGGACGCAGGGGCAGCATGAGATCCTTGGGCCTGAGCGGCCACTAACTGGGTCAACATATGAATAGCTCCCCTGAGGTCCCCATCGGAAGCACCGGGACCTGGAGCTGGAACATAGGAAGGATCAGGAATATCGGTGGGAGGGGTTGTAGCACCCTCCGCCGCAGCAGAAATAGGAACACTCTGATCTGGAACAAGTAGGCCCGACGGATTCAAGGTCGGGGATTCGCTCCCACCCGTACCATCGGGTACAGAAGCTACGGCCACACTTGGGGCGGCATTGGGCTCTAAGCCGAGTCGAGCTCTCTTCTTTGGTGCCATTACTGAAAATTTTGGAACAGAGTACGAGTTAGACAAGAATTTTCACCTTCCACTTCACCGCACGATATAGAATAACAATGAAAGGGTGTTTTCCTAAATGTCCATGTAGCCCCCTAATTATAGATGTGGTCGACAACACATCGATAAGAAGGGCTCTACTAGACACAGCTCTGAGACATCCTAGGACACTTTTTAAAACCTTAGGCTCTGATACCAAGTTTGCCAGGCCCCAAAATCGAGGGACGCGACCGGCACTCAACCGGGTGACCCCAGTCAAGCGAACCTGATTTGCCCTTCCTACCCAACGCACCTCCCCGTGTTTACATCATCCATTATTTATGTGAAGCAGTGATATAAGCTTAAAAGCGTGTAATTACAAAAATAAATCCAATTCTTCCTCATTTTACATTTTTATACCAGATTTCACAAAAAATAACTAATAGATACAACACTTCCCAATACGGACCGCGATTACGAGCAAATACAACCCCTACCCAAAATATACATATGCACCCACATTGTATCTACGGAGCCTCTAAGAGTACTAGGAGCTTATACAATACTTGCCGGCAACAAGGCCCCAGCTATACCTTACAATACATAATATACTCAAAATGAGATGTTATGAACTACACATGGCCCCGAGAGGAAGTGAGGCTCAACATTAAAGCAGATGTTATGAACTACACATGGCCCCGAGAGGAAGTGAGGCTCAACATTACAGCTGAAAAGGATGAGGAGAAGGCACCACTAACGGTGAGCTGAGCAACCTGCTATGGACCCACCTACATCCATATAAAAGATGTAGCGCCCCCGGCAAAAGGGACATTAGTACTGTGGAATAGTACTAGTATGTATAATCAAACTTTATCCCAAGTGAAATCAAGAAATACACAATTAAGGAACACAATAGAACCAATTAATCAATGCACATGGAAGGAAACAACCAAATCAAACAAGATGCACAATCTCTCATTTTTCCCTGTCAACATCATCATATTCAAGAGCTCATAGATTTTCATTTCAGTAGTGATAACGATCACATTTCATCCTTATTACCTCGGCCACCCTTATTATCTCGGCCACCCTTATCACCACAACCCATCAACCTTATTACTTCGTGTTACGGCGCGCAACCCGACCCCGCCTGACAATTCAATCCATCCTTATCACCACAACCCACACCTTATTACTTCGTGTTGCGGCGCGCAACCCGATCCCGCCTGACAATTTCATTTACAACACAATCACAAACACTTTCATCACAACAATCACCAAATCAAGGAATACAAATTCATATCAACGACTCATTTATTTGGGCCCAAGGCACCATAACATTTATCAAGTAGAAATTACATGAACACGATACTTCCACGTTCGCTAAATTCAGGTACATCGTTTCACAATACTCTTTTTCATTACTTCCCACGTATGGCTTTCAACTATTTTACACATTCCCACATTTGAGCACATTATATATCTTTCGTTCATTACACATCAAACACCTTTTACAACTTCATACAGCACAGTAGCATGACAATCAACCAGGAAGAATCAGAGAATAAAGCCTCACGTCTTAACACGTTTGAACAATCAATTCACATATTTCCAAACAAGGTACACATACCACATACTCGAACCCAACAAGAGGATTCTACGAAGTTTAAAGTTAGACATACATACCTGGGGTTGAAATCCCTTTTCAACTTTTACTCACAAATCACGGGACCGACTAGTACCGTCAACCTAGTTCACAGTTAAACATATTCAACTCAGAATTTGAAACCATGCATGCAATTTGAACCCTTTTTAAGCATTTGCCAACTGCTATGTGACTCCCCCTTTAGATTGCCAACCCCTTATTTGTGAACTTTAGCCCAACCCGCTTCCTCTTACTAGATTATGGACATTAATTATCATGCATGCGAGGTATAAACTTATATATTCAAGAATCAATTCATGAGAATCCCCTTTTTGTTTAAAATAAGAAAATTAATGAAAAGGGCTTGGGGATTCTTACCTGTTAGAATGAAGAAGGAGATGATTACTCGAAATTTTCAGGCCTGAGTGACTTTGAAAATCTAATTGGTAAAGATGAAGCCTTCTCTCTCTCTCCCCTCTCTCTAATTTTGTTCAGAAAATGGTTAAAATGAAGGGGAGGTGTGTTTTAATGAACTGGGGTCGGGTTCTAAAAATTAGAAAAATAGGGCCCGACGCAAGAATGCGGTCAGGAATGCGATAGCATTCCGGACATGCGGTTCGCAGATGTGACCGCACAATGGCCCTCAAGATGGGCCAAAAATCCAGAACACACTGCCCAGGTATGCGACCAATTGTGAGGTCCGCATACACGTTATGCGATCGCATACTGGACTGCATAGTTGACTTCAAATGGGGCAGTATTCTGCCTAGGTATGAGACCATTATGCGGTTCGTATACACGATGTGCGATCGCATAATGCGTCGCATAATACCTACTTTCTGGAAAATTACATTCTTTAAGTCTCGGGGTACTTTTTACTCAGTTTAGGTTTGTTTTAAAAATTTTCCACAATAACAACAACTCAGGGACTCACTACAGCATTATTTTTAAACAAGAAAATTTTATGGATCCTTACAAATAATTTCTTCTTTCTCTTTATTATATATATATATATATATATATATATATATATTAACTCTATTCTCTCTTGATGTATATATTCTCTCTGTTCCTCTCTCATTATGTATATTCATTATGCTTTTAGTAATTTGCTTTTTAGCTCCTTTATTCTATTTTCTTATTAGTCTATGTTTAATCTAATAGATTATTTTTAATTTCGTAGTTTATTTTTATGCTTTAATGAACAATAAACCTTTGGTTTTCTTAATGCATCGATTCTTTCGAAAGGTAATTTTTGTGTGAACCGGGTGACTCTTCCCAACGATGGATGGCGTGACAACCTTCTTAAGGTTTTGAGTCCGTTTTTTGGTGTTTAGGTAAGAATAGAGGTAATAGTGAATGAAAATGACCTAATTGAGTCAGGCTCGAAGAGTCAAACATGCTTCAATTGGTACCAACACACTTAACTACGTGCTTATGATTAAAAACAAAGTTTTTGAAAAATATTTAGCTCTAGTTAGTGGCCTTGTGACTCATGTGTTGACTTAGGCAATCATCGAGTGATTTAGTCGAACCATAGTGATTTTCAAACATGAATATGGTCGTTGTGGGCCCTTGACTCTATCCTATTTAACAATCCTGCTGCATGAGAGGTGAGATGTTTTTGTTGCAAGTCCAAGTACCCGTGCAAATGGTCTACAACTTGCCCTTGACCTGCTTGAAGTTTTCCATGGCCTACCAATGTTATTATCCCTAGCCAAGCCATTTGAGCCTAAAACCTTTCTCATTTGATAACCATGTTACAATCATTTACCCGTTCTATCGTGACCCTATCTTGGCACCCGAGCTTTCCTTAACACTCTTGTGAAACAATTGGCTAAAAACGTAAGTTTGGGGGAGAGACAAGGAGTTTGAAAAAGGTATCAAGGCACAAAAAGAGAAAAGAAATGAAGAGAAGTAAAGGCAAGAAAAATAAAGAAAGAACAAAAAGAAAAATGCAAAAAAAAAGTGAATAAGTTGAAGAGTTGAAAGGACTCAAAGAAAAGTAATAAAGCAAAGCATGGAGAAAGCAAAGAAGGAGAAAATGAATATCATGACCAAGAAAGAGTGATGCTAAGTCTCTCTAATTCCCCTATGGAAAACAAAATGCCTCAAAGAGTTGGCAAAGCATGGGCCGATAAAAGAAAATGGAGTGCTGAAGTAAAGATGAACCCGTTCTTTCATAGCATATCCAACCTTAGTCCAAAAAACCTTCTTTGCATTCCGAAAAATCCCTACATGATTTCAAGCCGAGTGAGCTTACATTAGTGTTGATTTACATGAGGAGCAAGCCTATGGTACTTAAAGTCGTACTTGTGACATTCTTTTGAGAGAGATGAGCGAACCTTTCACAAATCTTTAAATTGAGTGCTATATTTTAGGTGAGATATGAAAACGGAGAGTAGAGGAGGAGGAGGAGGAGAAGGAGGAGTATGGGATCCACAAATATCTACATGAGAGAGCGAGCTTCTTTGATGAATGAAGTCAACTTTTGATGCTTAAGTGTCACATTAGAACTATTTGTGCTTAAAAAATCAACCTATTGGCTTGTTAATAATTCGTAAGTGTTGTGGGTAATTGTTGGTCCCAATTGATGTGTGATTGGTGCATATTTGATTAGCTGAAATAGCTCTTAACTTGTGGAATTGGTAATTACGTTATTTGCTTGAGGACAAGAAAAATCTTAAGTTTGTGGGAGTTGATATGTGGGGATTTTGACTACTTATTAGCACATTTTTGCTTTTGTTTTAGTCCAAAAGTTTAATTGTGTTCTCGAAAACTGATGAAATATGCTAACTTGCAGGAATACTGGAAAATGATCCCTCAAGATGAAATCCAACTCAAGAAGGAGTGATGTGAACTCAAGGTCAAAAACAAGAACAGAAGCTCAGAAATGTGGACCACAAATTATTATCTGCAGACGCAGATTGTGAAGAAACTCCTATCAGAGATAAGTGCAAAGTGCGGTCCGCACATGACATGTGCAGCCGCAGAAACTAGGCAAAAGCAAAAGTTCAAAGAACCTGCATCTCAAGTTCAATAGAAGTGCGGACCGCACAATTATTGTGCGGCTGCAGAAGAATAGCTACACGGCCGCAGTCACATTTGTGTGGTACGCAAAAAAGCAATATGCGGCCGCACTCAAAAATACACAGACCGTAGAAAGAGATAAGGGAGGCAACATTTCAGAATTATGCGGACGAAAGATTCCATTCATGTCAGGCCGAAGCAAAGTGCGGACTGCACATGGAATTGTGCGGCCGTAGAACTCTGAATTTTTGTCTGAAAATTCCAGCACTATATAAATAGAAGAGTTTTACTTTTTTAGGTTAACTTTTGACATCAGCAACCACTCTAGATGTTTTCTTTTGCTCTTTTTAGTAGTTTTTTCTATTTTGAGATTTTTAAATATTGATTTTATCATTTTAATTATTAATATGTGTTTAATTATAACATCTTCTTCTTTTTCTTCTAATTTAAGCATGAGTAGCTATATTTTTAATAGGGTTGTGACTCAACCCTAGTGTGTAAACTTAATGGGTATTTGATGTATTGCTTGTTTATGATTGGGTGTTGATTATCTAGCCTTGTTCTTGCTTTTATTTAAAGAATTAATGGTTGCAAATATTATTTTATGCCTATTTGATTTGGTCTCTACTTGAGAAAGAGAGATTTAGTCTAGGAACACTTGGCTAACAAGAAATTGGGTCAATCGAGAGATTGATAAGCCCAATTAAAGTGTTGAACCTAGAGATAGTAAAATCCAACTTGAGTTTATTATCAACTGCTTTGTTCAATATCCATTTGTACTTTAGAAAGTCAAATATGGAAAAATCACTCTTTAACCGAGAGGTATTGAGTGGGTACTTGAGTGTTGATAGCTATAATATACTTCGACCAATAAAACAAGATTTAAAGTTTACAATCCATTAGGCGAACACCTAGGTGAAGAGCTCTAGGCCTTTTTATCATTTGAAAAACATGTAAAAATAATTTTCTAGTTTCATTTTTTTAGTCGCAATTGTAGTCTAACTTAGATTTCCAAACAAAACTTAATATTGCGGAAGTGCCAATTAAGATATAAAAACGCACACGCTAAGATATATACTACTAACACTCATTCACATAGCTTCGTAAGGAATTCGACCCCAACTTTGTTGGGTATTATTATTTCATCGACCATTTTCATATCCTCAAATAGATGAGTGAAACTGGACGAGATCAACAGTACCGTCATCTTTTTTTCCCCTGTCACCTTCATCTCCTAACATAATGGTTTCATCACTGCTCACCTATATATCTCCTCCCTAACATCTACTTCTACTTCAGAAACACCCTCACCCCCCCCCCCCCCCCCCCCTCTGTTTCGCCTTATATTTCAAACTTTCCCCCTGAAAGCTAGCCTCGTCACCAACTGATTTTCAGCCACAGATTCTTTCACTAGCATGTGTTTGGTTTTCTTGTTCTTGAACTGGGTTATGAGTTTGGGAAATCTCAGTTTCAGGGATTGAAGGAGAAGCATTACCAATGAGTTGATCTACTCAAACCCAGAGGGAACAGATTAGGAGGGATTTTGAATGGTTGACATCGTCAGGTTCTTGGAAATTTTGATGGGTTTTGAATTGGGGGTCTTCTTCCTTTTTTTCATTAAGCACATAGATGAGATTATTGGAAAAGAGATTTGTGTAGGTGGATAACATGCGGGGACATATTTTAATAAGGAAAGGCACTATTTGAAAGTTAAAACCAAATTAGTCAGGGATTTTAATTCCTAAACTAGTTAGGGAAAGGGATACGCCCAAGATTTGAATGAAAAATCGACGGTTGATTGGCTCTCATTTAGGCAGCAGAGAGGTGTAGTCAGCTATTCTAGGAACATGATTCTATTTTTCATGTGGATTGGTGGCAGTTATGTTTACCTTTTATGACTCAAGTATGTCAAGATTCTATTTAAGAAACTTGTTTTATGATTGACATTTTAATAAGCTAATGCAACTAACTACTAAAAAGTAGGTACATACCTGAATGTCAAAAGAATAGAGTTCTTTGACTGATTTCATCAATTTGGTTGAGTATCCTCCAAGGGTAGGGATAATATCATCAGACCTTATCTAAGCAACTTGAGCATTCCATGCATGCAAATCTGTTACAGTATAAGACCGAGTTAGATACTTTTCACACTTAGACACACTAGATACTATGATAAAATATAACCAATCATTAAGGGAATCAAAAAACGTGCTTACTTCAACCAAACAAAGATCTAAGTGGTTTCTTTTAAAGTAATCCTTGCTCAAAACTTTAATAAATATATTCACAATATGCTCTTAAGTCTTGCAAAACTCCATAAAAATATGGCTTTCCTTCATATTATCTCTCTAAAAGTCGTGCCTAACATCAATATGTTTATCCTCTTATAATGAATTAGGTTCTTTTCCATGCTCACGGTACTTTTATTATCACAGAAAATACTAGAATATGTTCAATCACCACATTGTAGTCTTCTAACTACTGTTTGATCCATAGATGTTGTGCACAACACGATGCCGCAACAACTTACTCAGCTTTTGCAGTTGATAAAGCCACAAAATTTTTCTTCTTTGATACCCAATAGATCAAACATGAACCAATGAAGTGATCTATCTCAGATGTGCTCTTCCTATCCACTAGATAACCAGCATAATCAGCATCCATATATCCCACCAAGTCAAAAGTACCACGAATGAATACTAAAGAACCATGTCTTGAGTACCCTTTAGATAACTCATGATCCTCCCACTACTTTCAAAATCAACTTCTTGGGATTTACTAGAATGTAGCACAAAGCTCAACACTAAATACAATATTTTGTCTACTTGTAGTTAGATACAACAAGTACCCGATCATACCCCTATACACTTTTCATCAACAGATGAGTCGGATTTATCCATGTCCAATTGCGTAGCAGTGGCTATATAAGTGTTAATTGTCTTTGCCTTGTCCATTTCAAACCTTTCAGACAGCTCCTTGACATACTTTTTTTGATTTATCATCGTGTCATTTACACTTTGCTTAACTTGTAGCCAAAGAAAGAAGCTTAATCCATGATGCTCATCTCAAATTAATTTTCTATTAAATATACGAATTCATTACATAGAGATTCATTAGTATTACCAAAAATGATATCATCAATGTACACTTGAACAATCAACAAGCTTTTGCATTGCTTCATCAGAAATAAAGTATTGTCAATTTTATCTCCTGTGAACCCGCTGTCAAGTTAGAATTGTAATAATCTTTGGTATCATGTCATAGGTGCTTTCTTTAATCCATACAGTGCCTAGTCCAATTGTAGAGATGATTAGGAAACTCATGGCTCGAAAAACTTGGAGGTCGGCATACATATAACTCTTTCTTTCGATACCCATTCATGAACGCAGTTTTGACTTCTATTTGATACATTTTGAAGCCCATGTAGGATTCAAAAGCAATGAGCATAAGTATAGCCTTTATTCTTGCAACTAGTGCAAAAGTTTCATCATCGTCTATACACTGTTCTTGATTACAAACATGCACTGCCAGCATTTCCTTATTCCTTATAATAGTACCTTGGACATCTAAATTGTTCCTAAAGACTCACCTAGTTCCAAAGATTATTTTTTCCTCTGGTCAAGGTTCGAGATGTCACAATTTTCTTTCAAATCGATGAATTTCTTCTTGCATTTTTACAATTTAATCAACATCTTGAAGAGCCTCTGATATTTTTATAATCAATCATAGTCAGGTAGGTAGATAAGGCACACATATTTTCCACTTTCGATCTATTCATGATTGTAAAATTTAGGAGTGGGAACATTCTAGGTTGGATAAGAACTATTGTGCTTTCAGTTTCTCACTTGTATTTCTAAGTATCACCATTTTGTTCTTGATCTGTAGAGGAACTAGCTTTGTTGTCAGCATTCGTTTCACCATTAACCTATTTGGTTCCCCCTGTATGTTGTACATCATGCTCAGCTTTCAAAGAATCGATTCTTCTACTATCTCTCCTGACTCAACAATGTTCTCCAAAGTACCTTCATCTAATCCATCATCATAGTTTTGTGTGAATCCAAATTCATTGTTATCATGTAAAAATTTCTCAACCAATTAATCAATTGCATCAAAAATCACACGCACATTTTTTTCAATACAGAAGGTTTTCTTGTTATATACTAGCCTTACTATGTGAAGAGTATCCAAGGAATATACTTCATCACTTTTTGCATCAAAAAGTGTAAAAAGAATTTTTTTATATTATTATATACAAAAAACTTACTTCCTAGTACTCTTAGGTGAGTTATATTGAATTTTCGGCTCTTAAATAACTCATAGGGGGTCTTCTCAAGCAAAGGTGTAATCATGAATCTATTAATTATATAGCAAGTAGTGTTTACAGCCTCAACTGATACAGTTTTAGGAAGGCTACTAGTAAATAGCATGGTTCTTGTCATATCCTCTAAGGTCCTTTTATTCTTTTTACAACGTTGTTTTGCTGAGGGGTTTTATATGTAGAGAATCTAATATTAATTCCATGACTCATACAAAGTTCAAGAAATTTAGTATTTTCAAACTCAGTACCATGATAAGATCTAATGCTAGCTAATTGACTATCCAATTTTCTTTGCAGTTTCTTCACAAATACAATAAATAAATCATATGTGCCATCTTTAGAATCAAGAAACAAGGTCCACGTAAACCTAAAATAGCCATTAACAATCACAAACACATACATCTTTTCACTTCTACTTTGAATCCTCATGGGACCACACAAATACGTATGCAGTAGTTTCAAGGGACGCGAGGTACTTACCACTTTCTTTGATTTGAAGGAGGACTTGACATGTTTAAATTTTTGCACAAACTTCATATACTTTGTCTTCCTTAACCTAGATTTCGATCATTTTATGTCACAATAATGAACCATTATCGAGCATACTGAGATATGTTAGTTCATTTTCAGGAAAAGAGATAGTATCATATTTGTAAATATTTTTGTGCCTTTTTCCTTTAAGAATCAGGTTTCCAGAATTAAGACTAGTAATAATACATACGATAGAGGTAAATAGAATATGGTTTCCTCTATTACATATTTGAGACATACTCAACAAGTTGTGTTTTAGACCATTAACATAATATTTATTTTCTGTTGCATGGGAGTGGGAGTTACCAACTTTATCTATACCAATAATATCTCCTTTATTACCATCATCAAATCACATACTCTATCCTGGTAAAGCTTTTAGTGTGCGAAATATTTTTTCCATTATGTGTCGAGAGCAGGAACTCTCAACGTACCACATGTTCTTACTTCCCCAGACCTTAGCTTGCAAAATAATTCTGAGGTTAGATTCAGAAATCCATTCTAGCTTGAGTCATCCATGATAGCTTAAGCCTTTTTATTTTAGTAAAAGGATTAAATAATTTTTTTTTAGACCGTCCTAGAAGTCATGTATTTTTCAATGAAGAATCAGGTTTCATAATTTTTTTTCAACATATTCAATATTTTTCTGAATTTCTGTGTGGAAAAATAATTTTCAGGAATCGAGCCATAATTACTTTGAGGTTATATGGGGTCATAACATTTTATGCCGTCGTTCCTTTCTATTTCTATTGTAGTTTGCCTGCAAGGTATTTAGTATCATTGAGGACATAGTCCATCCCAGAGTTCGTTCTAATACATACTTATTCTTTTCAGATTCTCTTTAATCCTCCTAATTTTTCTCACATTCAACAGAGAGATCACTAAACTTTTTTCAATTTACCCTCTAGGTTTTCCTGAATCTCAGTAGCATGACTCTTTCCCTTAGCAGGTGTTTAAGAAGCTTTTTGTTTTCAATCTCTAAAATAAACTTTTCATTACCTAGAGTGACAACCCGTTTCTTTGTATATTTAATGGTGATCTGTAACTTCTCCTTATTTACATCTAAAGTCTTTGTTTTTAAATTTAAGAAAGGCATATTCATTTATGAGTTTTTCTTTTTTCACCACGTAGACTATGACATGCATCAATTAAGACTTGAAACACCGAAGCCAATTTCTTTTTACAGTACCTATGATTATTTCCTTTAATGTCATGAAAAATTACCTTATCTTCCACATCTAAATCAGAATTGGACATTAACACAAGAACGTCTTTATTGTCTGAGTCAAATTCATCCTTGGCCATCAAGGAATGATCTTTGGATCATCATCAAATCATAACTGGAGATAATTTCCACAACAGCTAGAGCCCTTTTTATATTTTTGCCAACTCTCTTCTTTGGTATCTTTCTCATAGGAACTCGGTATTTCTTCTGATCTTTCACTTTATTAGAATTATTTTTCTTCCATCAAGTCTCCAATATTAGGCACTTCCTGATAAAGTTATCGCGATTGCCACATTTGCACAACCCATCGGTATTTCTCTTCTTTCGAGCCTTAGACTTAGATGCATTACCCTTTCTTCATAAGACTATTCTTCCTTATAATGCATTGGAATCTACTCTTTAGTAATGCCATATTATATTCGTCAGTTTCAGCTTTTTAGTGGCCCTGACAATCAGGTTCTTATCCTTACGAGGCTCTGGTATATATCTGGCGATTTTGATACTTCTTTAGCTCTTAAGTCTTCATGTTTTTTAGATATCGTCAATGGTCATTGTCTCAATATCTCTAGCTTATGTTATTTCATTGACCTGACTTTCCCACGAAGGTGGTAATATACTTAGAATCTTCCTTAAAATCTTGTGTATGCGAACAATTTATCCAAGAGAGATAAACTCGTTAGTAATTCTTGTAAACGTAGTATGCATCTATTGGATATCTTCCCCCTCCTCCATCTTGAAAAGTTCGTACTGCCTTGTGAGCATGTCAATCTTAGAATGTTTGATCTGATTTGTTCCTTTATGAGTATTCTACAAGGCATCCGAACTTTTCTTAACACTGGTGCACGCAGAGATTAGATTGTATTCGCCAAGACTAATACCACATATATTAAGATCTTTTTAGTTTTAGCATTCTTCTTGACAGCCTTGACATCTTAATTATAATACAGCTCCTGGGTTTTGGGGCCAGTTACTATACCCTTATCATCTTTATTCATGAAAATATTAGGACCTTTCTGAACAATGTCCCAGAGATCTAAATCTTCGCTTTCCATAAAATTTTGCATCCTTGATTTTCACCATCCATATGACTTCCCATTAAATAGTGGGTAGCCTTATAGTTGATTGTCTTTCTTGAACGCCTGTAGGTGTAGTTGTCACGACCCCAATTTTCCTTCGTAGGATATCGTGACGGTACCTAGTCTTAAAGACTAGGTAAGCCTAACACTTACTGAATTAATAGCAAAATTTAACGAATAACTATGAATTTTGACATGAAAATTTCCATACAAGCCAACAATCCCAAAGCCTATAGTACAAGTCATAAGCTCTATTGAGTTTTCTAAAAAATTCCTCAATACAACTGTTCCGAAAATCAAATAAAACAGTACAAGTACAATATCAAAAGGTGGCTTCGAGGCCTGTGAACGCGACGTCAGGTTTACCTTGAGTCTCCGTAGCAAAAACCCAAGCAACTAGATATTTATCAACCAACTCTGAAATACTTGGATCTGCACAAAAATATGCATAAAGTATAGCATGAGTACCCCACAGTGTACCCATTAAGTATTAAGTCTACCCTCGGTGGAGTAGTGATGAGGGACAGTCAGGACACCTACTGGACTAAACAACCTAAGCAAGTATGAAGGTTAACTAACAGGGAAACAATGTTAATATAAAGCTAAGCATGGTAAGGAAGACAAAACAATTCTCGTAATGAAACACTAGAAACAACGGTTAACAACAAGAAGCAAACAGATAGAAATACTGTAGAGTACTAAGCTGGACACAGTCTAAGTCCGATGAAACCAAATAAAGGAAAAAAAACCAACAACTCAACAAGAACAACCGCTTTTACACCATATCTATTCAGGAATTTCCACGATGTACTAAACCTCATAATCACAAATTGTGGGTCCCAATTCTTGAACCCTAATCATTTGGCCTCTTGTGCCCATATTACAAATTTATAACCGCACGGATGACTCACGTACCAAGAGAGTGACAATATCTAATATCTGCAAGGACCACTCACGTGCCAACAATAATAATGACTCATGACTGCACAGACAACTCACGTGCCAACAATATAACTCTCACATAGAAGGAAAGTACACGGGAGTACATGTAAATGGTCAATAACATCAGGGTTAATCTTCTTAGCCGATATGGATAATTTATTTGCGTGTATGCTTATGCAAGTGTTCTACCACAATTCATGTCAAAAAGTAAGAGTAGAGACAATGATAAGAAACGATCACCACGAAATGTTCACGGTATAACTCACACAGGGTAGTCATACCACTACACAAATAACAACAATAACAATGCCCTCAGGCCATCACAAATCATTCCCCGACATAGCCCACCTTGTCTCACGTGCGCAATAATAAAGTAAATGCCCGCCTTGTCTCGTCACATGCTCATAAAAATATTCCCACCTTATCTCGCCACATGCACAACCCACATATATAGCCCCTCTTGTCACGGCGCATGTGCAAATATCATTAGTAACAACAGCACGGCAGAAACTCCGTGCAAACACCCTAACAATCCTCCCAATAATATCACATTTGTCAAAACACAACAACACAATAAAATGGCTTTCATAACATGTTCCCATAATCCACAACATTTCCTCAAAACAGTTCAAATACCACAACCACGCATATTCCTCGGCTCAACGACAATAACACGAGATATGCCAAGTAAATCAACACAAAAACTTCAGAACATAAGGAAATGGAACAACGAGCTCACAAATAAAGACACAACAAATAATAATGGTCTCAACAAGGGAGAGATAATGTGTAACAATGATTCCACAAAATTACAATTCAATGATAAGAGTGATAGCAAGAGTCAATGATTCTAAATAAGAATAAGTCAACAATAAAAGAGATAACAAAACTTCAATTAAGGTTGAGCAATTACAGAAAAGATACTAATAAATTCAATTAAGGATAAGAAATTACGGAAAGGATAATAATAACTTCAATTAAGGATAAGCAGTTACAGAAAAGATAGAATGGCAATAAAAGAGGCAATATCTTCAATTAAGGCACATAAATGTTTAATTTGAAACAAGGGTAAAACATGCACCAATTAATTTCAAATAAAACACGTAACGGTAAATTTAGTAAATGAGGGATTTAACATGCTAAAATAACTTCACATCTAATGAACACAAGAACCTAAGAGACCTAAACAGTCAAATTTCCACAAATAAGCCCGAGTAAGTACTCATCACCTCGCGTACACGTCCTTCACATGACACAACTAGCATAAATGACTCAAATCCTAAAGAGTAGTTTCCTCACACAAAGTTAGGCAAGATACTTACCTTAAAGAAGCTAGATTGTTACTTTAAAATGACATTCTCAAGTGAAAGAACCTCTGAAAAATCTAGCCAAAATAACTTTAAATCATAAATGTCACGACCCCAAATCTAAACTGACCATCATGACGCCTATCATGGTACTAGGCTAGCAAATATACTGTACATAATACAAGGAACTTTTCATTTAAACCAATAACGCGACTTATCATAAATCTTCCACTTTTAATCTTTCACAAATGCGGATAATCAATGAAAACATCTAAATAATATCCCTAAAACCTGGTCTAACGACCTGACCGGTCGTTTTGCGTTATCAGACCCCGTTCCCCTAAATAAAACTTCCTATAGCGGCTTTTTATGAATTATGACTTGCGGGGACTGGTGGTCCGGGATTCGGAGGTGTTTAGAGTGCTAAAGGAACAATTGGTTCCTTAAGGTTGGCCTTTAAGGCCAAGTTTGACTTCGGTCAACATTTTGGGTAAACGATCTCGAAATCGAATTTCGTCGGTTCGGTAGCTTCGTGTGATGATTTTTGACCTGGGCGTATGTTCGGAATGGGTTTCTGATGACCCGGGGTCATTTCGGCGCCCAATATTGAAATAAGAAGTTCCTTAAGTTCCAATTTTGGTTTGAGACGTGTTTTTGTGTTATCGAGGTCTGGAAGGAATTTCGAGATCGGGAATAGTTCTGTTATGTTAATAATGACTTGCCTGCAAAATTTGGTGTTATTCCAAGTTGTATAGGTCGGTTCGGCGCGTTGTTAGCGAAGTCTAGAAAACTTAATGTTTCTAAGTTTTGTTCTTAGAGTTTTGAGGTGTGATTTTGAGTTTTGATGTTGTTTTGGGTGTTTCGAAGGCTCGAGCGAGCTCGTATATGATTTGGGACTTGTTGGTATATTTGGACAGGGGCTCGGGTGGCCCAGGTGCCTCTCGGACATCACACGAGGCTAAAAACCAACTGAAACAGCTGTTGGTGCACCTGTTCTGGTGTGACCACAGGTGCGGTTGACCAGTCGCATGTGCCGGACCGCTCTTGCAGTCCCAGCCTCGCAGGTGCGACCCCCAGTGGTCTGGCCAATTCACGCAGGTGCGGACAAAGTTCCGCAGGTGCGGTCTCCACTCCGCAAGTGCGGGCCCAGGCTCCCCAGTCCATTTTCGCAGGTGCGAGACCGCAGGTGCGGCCCTCGAGCCGCAGGTGCGAAAACACTTTCCAGATAGTGTGTTTTTATACAAGGGTTTTAATACATTTTTCTCATCTTCTTCTTCTTCCTTGGGGCGATTTCCACCATTGTTGAGGGGAAAACGACATGGTCATTTAAGGTAAGTAAAATCTACTCTAATATTAGCTTCATGCATGGATTTCTAGCTTAATTAACTCCCTAAGTTAGTGAAAAATCAAGAATTGGGTAGTAACCTAGAGCTTGCGATAATTTGAGAATTTACCCGTGAATTTGCTATGAAATTAAGTAAAAATGGTATATTAATGATCCTTTAGGCTTTGGGTGAGTGTTCCCTTCGAGAATTATTGGAATCCGAGCATGCAGGCCCGGGGTTGGATTTTGGAAATTCTTCAAGAATGTTGAATTATTGAATAAATAGGATAATTTCCCTACTTTGAGCATGCATTGATGTCATAGCGAGTCCTCGGTGTAGAGTTTGGAGTTCGGGCACATCCTTGGTCCGAGGGGTAGATTCGACATGAGGTGAGTCTCCTTTCTAACCTTGTAAGAGGGAATTGTCCCCATAGGTGTTATATATATGTTGTGTGTAATTGTACGCGCGTACAACGTGACGAGAGTCCGTACGTGGCAACTATCATGCTATGTCGGGTAGTTTTAGGACTTACGAGCATGCCATTACGTGCCTTATGTGTATCTTTAGCCAAACATTGAGTTGCTTATTATCTTTGAACTAGTATGCAAATGGTAGAAAAGTTGCACCTGAACTCCTAGTTGATCAATCCCTATTAAAGGTGTAGCCATACGAAGTTATTGAGATGTCGGTATATACATATGTACGTATGAGAGTCAGCACTCAAATCGTAGATATGATTCGCGATCTAGGGAAGCTTTATGATAAATCGGTATAAGTGTGTCAGCACTCGAATCGCAGGTATGATTCGCGATCGAGGAGAGCTTTATGTTAATTATACATAAGTGAGTCAACACTTGAATCGCAGGTATGATTCGCAATCGAGGGAAGCTTTATGGTAATTGGATATAAATGTGTCAGCACCCAAGTCGCGGGTATGATTCGCGAGCGGGGGAAGCTTTACGTCCATTCAGTGTCTAGATATTTCCTTATGACTCCGGCCAGCTGTCTTACAATTGTGTGCGCTTAAGCTATTTGGTACTGTTTCCATTGATATTGACGTGACAGATATTTGGGGGGGAAAGGAAAGTGTACATTGTTGCTTATTTTCAGTAGTTTCCTGGATTTCTGTATTTGATAAGTATCTGTTGCTTACTGTCTCACATGTCTATTGCATTCTGTATATCCTGTTTTGCATTATTACTGTTGGACCTTAGTGAGTGTCATGTCGACCTCTCATCACTACCTCTTCGAGGTTAGGCGGGATACTCACTGGGTACATATATATTTATGTACTCATGCTGCACTTCTGTACTTAATTGTACAAGTCATGAGGCTGGTGTTTCTGGTTATCCGACCGGAGCTTGACTTATATTCTTGACCTGCCTCCACAATGAGCTGCACCCCCCCTGACGATTCTCAGCAGTGCTATGGAGTTATCTTTTGTTTATTTCTGTCTATTTCTCTCAGAAAGCAGTACAATTTGTATCATCTTTTGTATATTCTACTAGTTCGCCTGTTGACTTGTGACACTAGTTCCTGGCACGCACATAGTAGACTCTTATTTTGGGACTGTATATATATATTAGATCACGATCATTTTGGCTGTATATATTTAAATTGGTAAACGTTTCCGCTTTTATTTAACTGATTTAAGCTTAAAACATTGGGTAATATGTGGGATTGGTATATTAATAAGGATAATCTCACTAGTAAACAACTATTGGCTTGCCTGACTCCGGTGTTGGGCGCCATCACGACCCGTGTTGGATTTTTGGTTATGATAACATGGTATCAGAACACTAGGTTCACGTAAGTCTCATGAGTCGCGGGCAAACCCAGTAGAGTCTTGTGGATCGGTACGAAGACGTCTGAACTTATCTTCAGGAGGCTAGATGGTGTTAGGAAACCTCTATTTGTTCTCATTATATCGTGCAGTCGATGATCTACTAAATTCATTCTTCTATTCTCTCACAGATAGTGAGGACGCGTGCATCTGATGTTCCAGACCCGGGAAGGGCCGCTACCCCTGCCGTCCGAGGTCGCGGTACAGGCCGGGGGAGCGCACCGGCCCGTGATTGGGGACGAGGGCGTCCCAGAGTTATTCCAGTCCCACCACCAGAGGACCCTATTATAGAGGAGCAGGATGAGGTGCCTCCAGCAGATCCTGCACCAGTAGACTTTATGACGGCGCCAGGCTTCCAGGCAGTTATGGGCCGCATGATGAGATTTATGCTCACTATGTCCTAGGCTGGTTTATTTCCAGCAGATCCTGCACCAGTAGACTTTATGACGGCGCCAGGCTTCCAGGCAGTTATGGGCCGCATGATGAGATTTATGGACACTATGTCCTAGGCTGGTTTATTTCCAGCAGATCCTGCCACTTCTTAGGAGGGAAGGGGAGCCCAGACCCCTACTGCCCAGGCCGCAGGATCGACAACACCATTACATCACACCCCGAGTACACTGCCCATGGGTGGTACCCAACCTATAGTAGCAGCTCCGGAGCCCAGACCAGTCGCGGATGGCAATCAGCAAAAGATGTTGGACAGATGGACTCGATTGCGCCCTCCAGTCTTCGGGGGTGAGCGAGTCGAGGATGCCCAGAACTTCATTGATAGGTGCAGGGATAGACTGCACAACATGGGGATCCTAGCGTCCCATGGAGTGGATTTCACTACATTCCAGTTAGAGGGCAGAGCTCGCAGGTGGTGGCAATCTTATGTTCTCAGCAGATCAGCAGATTCTCCTACTGTGACTTGGGAGCAGTTCAGACAGATGTTCTTGGACAGATACATTCCACCTTCTGAGAGGGAAGAGCTGCGGGGTCAGTTTGAGCAGTTAGAGCAGGGGTAGATGTCCGTGACAGATTATGAGGCTAGATTTTCAGAGTTGTCACGCCATGCACTTATGTTATTACCCAATGACGCTGAGAGAGTGAGGAGGTTTGTAGCAGGGTTGCATCCAGGTATTAGATCCACCATGGCTCGAGAGGTGGAGATGGGTACTCCTTATCAGCTCGTAGTGGAAATTGCTCGCAGGATCGAGGGTTATCGGTTGAGGAGCAGGGAGCAGGGTCAGCAGAATAAGAGGGTTAGGTTCTCGGGAGATTTAAGGGATACCCCATCTAGGAGCAAAGGTCACTTTGGGGGTGGTCAGTCCAGCAGGCCGTCATACTCAACACCTCTACCACCTCCCCGAGGTGTCCCAGTTAGGCCCCAGTTCAGTGCCATGCCAGAGCGCTCCTATCGTCCTCCAGCTATTCAGAGTTATCCTAGTGGTTACTCCAGTCGCCAGAGATCCTCCAGCTCCTATTTCTGTATTATTCCTGAGGGTTCACATCGCCCTCCGGCCATTCAAGATTCTTCTTCTTCGGGACAGCAGGATATGTCACTTGTGAGATTTTACGAGTGCGGCGATCTGGGACATATGAGGAGGGCTTGTCCCAGGTTTCGGGGTAGGGTAAGGAAGTGCAGTAGGGTTATTAGCCTATGAGTTCAACACCAGCAGTCCGGCCACCTAGAGGTGGAGGACAGGTCGGCAGGGGTCGTCCTAGAGGTAGAGGCCAGTCAGGAGGAGGTTAGGCAGCTCCCGTTCACTCCGGTGGGGCTCCGTCTTCAGGTGCTCCAACCAGGTTCTATGTTATTCCGGCCAGATCAGATGTAGTGGCCTCAGACATTGTGATCACAGGTATTATCTCAGTATGTGGTAGAGAGGCTTTAGTATTGTTAAATCCAGGATCCACTTATTAATATGTTTCAGCCCTATTTGCTCCTTATTAATATATTTCTGGATGTTTCTAGCGAGTCCTTGGGATCTCCCATATATGAGTCCACTCCTGTGGGCGACTCTGTGGTGGTAGACCGGGTGTATTGGTCTTGTGTGATCACCTTTGGTGGGTTCGAGACAAGGACTGGCCTTTTATTGCTCGACATGGTTGATTTTGAGGTTATTCTAGGCATGGATTGGCTATATCCTTACCATGACGTGCTTGATTTCCATGCCAAGGAAGTTACTTTAGCCATGCCCGAGTTTCCTAGGCTGGAGTGGAGGGGTTCTTCAATTAGTACAGCTAGCCGGGTTATTTCATTCTTGAAGGCTCGACATATGGTCGAGAATGGTTGTCTAGCCTATTTTGCTTACGTGCGGGACACCACCGCCGAGTCTCCGACGATTGATTCAGTGCCAGTGGTTCGAGATTTTGCGGATGTTTTTCCTTCGGATCTTCCGGGCATGCCTCCGGACCGTGATATTTATTTCTGCATTGATTTAGCTCCAGACACCCAGCCTATATCTATTCCTCCGTACCGTATGGCTCCGAAAGAGTTGAAGGAGCTGAAGGAGCAGCTTGAGGAGTTGTTAGGTAAGGGGTTCATCAGACCGAGTGTATCGCCGTGGGGAGCTCCAGTTTTATTTGTGAAAAAGAAGGATGGGTCTATGCGGATGTGTATTGATTACCGCCAGTTGAACAAGGTTACCATCAAGAACAAGTACCCATTTACCACACATCGATGATTTGTTTGACCAATTGCAGGGTGCTCGTGTGTTTTCTAAGATTGATTTGCGATCGGGGTATCATCAGTTGAGGATTCGGGCTTCAGATGTTCCGAAGACCGCTTTCCGTACGAGATATGGCCATTATGAGTTCCTAGTGATGTCATTTGGCTTGACTAATGCCCCAGCAGCATTCATGGACTTGATGAATAGGGTGTTCAGGCCGTATATTGATTCCTTCGTCATTGATGACATTTTGATTTACTCACGTAGCTTGGGGGAGCACGAGCAGCATTTGAGAGTTGTGCTCCAGGATTTGCGAGAACATAAGCTATATGCTAAGTTCTCCAAGTGTGAGTTTTGGTTGGATTCTGTGGAATTTTTGGGGCACGTGGTATCCGTAGAGGGTATCAAGGTTGATCCTCAAAAGATCGAGGCAGTTCAGAGTTGGTCGCGTCCTACTTGAGCTATAGAGATCAGGAGCTTTTTAGGCCTAGCAGGCTACTATCGTCGATTTATGGAGGGTTTCTCTTCCATTGCATCTCCACTGACTAGATTGACTCATAAGAATTCCCCGTTTCGATGGTCTGACAAAGGTGAGGAGAGCTCTCAGAAGGTCAAGACGGCATTGACCTTAGCACCAGTTCTAGTATTGCCTTCCGATTCTGGGATGTACACAGTATATTGTGACGCTTCACAC
Organism: Nicotiana knightiana; assembly: GCA_005239525.1. NCBI lineage: Eukaryota > Viridiplantae > Streptophyta > Magnoliopsida > Solanales > Solanaceae > Nicotiana > Nicotiana knightiana. The sequence goes on along the minus strand of ML398688.1, from coordinate 1,938 downwards.
GTTGTCTTGGGGTGTGTATTGATGCAAGAGGGGAGATTTATTGCTTATGCTTCACGCCAGCTGAAGGTTCACGAGAAGAATTACCCTGTGCACGATTTGGAGTTGTCGGCGATTGTTCAAGCTCTTAAGATTTGGAGGCACTACTTGTATGGAGTGTCCTGTGAGGCTTATACAGACCATCGTAGCTTGCAGCACTTGTTCAAGCAGAAGGATATTAATTTGAGACAACGCAGATGGCTTGAGTTGTTGAAGGATTATGATATCACCATTCTTTATCACCCGGGCAAGGCAAATGTGGTAGCAGATGCTTTGAGCAGGAAGGCTGAGAGTATGGGTAGCTTGGCTTATATTGCAGCAGAGGAGAGACCTCTAGACTTGGACATTCAATCCTTGTCCAATCGCCTAGTGAGGTTACACCTTTCATAGCCCCATCGAGTTTTAGCACATGTGGTTGCTCAGTCTTCGTTATTGGGAGAGATTAAGGCCCGACAGTTCTATGATCCGTGCTTAGCAGAGCTTTGGGAGACAGTGGTTCAGGGTACGGCCAAGGAGGCTACTATTGGCAAAGATGGTGTTCTGAGACTTCAGGGCCGCTTATGTGTTCCTAATATTGATGGCCTGAGGGAAAGGATTCTAGAGGAGGCACACAGTTCTCGGTATTCTATTCATCCTGGTGCTACGAAGATGTACCGTGACTTGAAGCAGCATTTCTGGTGGAGGCGGATGAAGAAGGACATTGTCGGGGTATGTGACTAGGTGTCTTAATTGCCAGCAGGTGAAGTATGAGCACCAGAGGCCAGGAGGTCTACTTCAGAAGATGCCCATTCCTGAGTGGAAGTGGGAGCGCATCGCTATGGACTTCGTGGTTGGGTTGCCTCGGACTTTGCGGAAGGTGGACGCGGTTTGGTTCATTGTGGATATATTGACCAAATCGGCACATTTCATTCCAGTAGCTACTACATATACTTCTGAAAGGTTGGCCCAGATCTACATTCGAGAGATAGTCCGGTTGCATGGTGTGCCGGTATCCATTATATCAAATCGAGGTCCTCAGTTTACCGCACACTTCTGGAGAGCATTGCATAGTGAGATGGGCACCCAGATAGACCTCAGCACAGCATTTCACCCTCAGACTGATGGTCAGTCGGAGCGTACAGTTCAGATATTGGAGGACATGCTCAGGGCATGTGTGATTGACTTCGGAGGTCAAGTGGGACCACTTCTTGCCTTTGGATGAGTTTGCTTACAATAATAGTTATCAGTACAGCATTGAGATGGCACCATTTGAGGCTTTGTATGGTCTGCGATGTCGTTCTTCTATCGGGTGATTTGAGCCTGGCGAGGCTAAGTTATATGGCACCGACCTGGTGAGGGATGCCTTGGAGAAAGTGAAGTTGATTCAGGAGAGGCTCCGTACAACACAATCCAGACAGTAGAGTTACGTGGATCAGAGGCGCGTGATATATAATTTATGGAGGGAAATAGGGTACTACTGAATGTCTCGCCTATGAAGGGTATTATGAGGTTTGGGAAGAAGGGCAAGCTGAGCCCAAGGTTTATAGTACTATTCGAGGTGTTGAGGCGAGTTGGGGAGGTTGCTTATGAGCTGGTCTTGCCTCCGAGTTTATCAGGAGTTCACCCAGTTTTTCATGTATCCATGCTCCGGAGGTACCACGCCGATTTCTCTCATGTGCTTGATTTCAGCACTATTCAGTTGTATGAGAGGTTGGGCTACGAGGAGGAGCCAGTTGCTATTATTGATAGGCAGGACCGCTGATCACGCTCAACTATGTCTTCTATAAAGACTAAACGGGCGTTGCAAATATAAATCTGGGGTATTAAGCCCAGAGTCGATCCCACGAAGAATTCAACGTAGCAATTGAGTTTATTAAATACTAAACTGGTGTTTAATCAAGTTTCTCAAGACTTTTGAATATC
>ML398684.1:0-87246 GCA_005239525.1 Nicotiana knightiana | reverse complement strand
CCTAACCGTGTAGGAGACTTCTATTTCAACCGGGAAACATTTAACTCGTCAAACTCGGAATTGGGCGAAACTGGGGACCCCTGGCGTTTGGGCTCTAATGCCCCCCTAACGCCGGGGGGGGGCTGGCGTTATGGCCCTAACGCCCCCCTAACGCCAGGGGGGCCCAGGCCTTATGGGGCGAACGCCCCCTAACGCCAGGGCGTCTCCTTTTGCGTATTTTTGACGTATTTGCATCCCTTTAGCTCGGTTTCCATTTCCAATTCACCTACACATGAAATAAACTCCATTAAGCACATAACAAGTGTAATTTTATCATTAATGCGCATAAAATGTAAGGTATATCACATGTTAAACTATGCAATTTAGTCTCGCATCACTTATCCATATGATAGGATGAGACTAGACAATGCTTAGTCTTGTATAATATGAGGGAAGTGCTTAGCCCTATGCAAAGAAGGAGGCAGTGCTTAGTCACATGCAGTGTAGCGAAGACATTGTTTAGTCTCATGCATAGGCAGACTATGCTTAGCCTTATGCAATAATGAAGGCAGTGCTTAGCCTCAGGCAAAGAGGGGAGATAATGCTTAGTTATATGTAAGGAGAGGCAATGTTTAGACTTATCCAATGGTGGAGGAAATTCTTAGCCTCATGCAAGGAATGGAGATAGTGCTTAGTCTCATGCAAAGAAAGGCAGTTTTTGGCCTTATACAATGTGGAGGCAGTACTTAGTCTCATGTAGAGAACAGAGACAATGCTTAGTCTCTGGCAAGGAAATGCAATGCTTAGCCTTATGCAATAATGGAGGCAATGCTTAGCCTCATTCAAGGGATGGAGACATTGTTTAGTCTCATGCAAAGAAGGGCAGTGCTTAGCCTTGTGCAGTAATGAAGGCAATGCTTAGCCTCATGCTAGGTATGGAGACAATGCATAGTCTCATGCAAAGAAAGGAAGTGCTTAGCCTCATGAAATAATGGAGGCAATGCTTAGCCTCATGCAGTAATGGAGGCAATGCTTAGCCTCATGCAAGGGATGGAGACAATGCTTAGTCTCATGCAAATAAAGGCACTGCTTAGCCTTATGCAACAACGGAGGCAATGCTTAGCCTCATGCAAGCAAAGAAAATGCTTGTCCTTATGGAATGATAAGGTTAGTGCTTAGCCCCAATGCGAGAAAAAACAATGACTAAGTGCGAGAGATTAAAGCATTTCTTAGCTTGATGTGTTTGCGTTTGGCAATTCTTGTATGTTGTGAAGATTATGATCCTGTTGGGTGTATATATTTGCGGAGGTTCCTGTTATGTTCATTGTGCCTACGTCCAAAGAAAAAGTTGTGAGTTTTGCGGGGGGAAGGTTGGCTCGTGCTCTCGATTCCTTGCTTCGCTTTTGCTTTTGTCTAGAGGCCTCGCTTTCACCACGGGTAGTCTGGCTGCTGCAGAAATAAAATTTTTGAAAAATGTGAATTTGATAAACTATTTATTAAAATGTAGTTTGAAATATGTGATCATGTACGAGATCAAATAATTTTGATGAACTAGTGATTGTGACGCATTTAAGACGTTGCAACCTCCTTGCTTCAGAATTTTGAGGAGGGCAACAGTTTCCATGGCGGTTCCAAACGTGGTGAGATCGGACAAACTCGCGACCTTTCCCCAACTTCTGGCCATAGGGAAAATGAAGTTTTAATGTGACCGAACCCACAAGGCCGCTTATGTATCCCTTCTTAAACGGGAATTAAGTCAAGCGTAGTTCAGTTACATCAAATAGAAAGTGAAAACATAATCTTAAACATAGTATCTCTTGACTGCGTCTTAATAGATAGGTTTTGGCCAAATCTCTCTATCTATTTTTGCAAGTATAAGTGCTCCTCCTGTTAACACTCGGTGAACCATGTAAGGGCCCTACCAGTTTGGTGAAAATTTCCCCTTTGCTTCATCCTGATGTGGGAAGATCCGATTCAATACTAATTGCCCCGGTGTGAATTTCCTCGACCTGACCTTTTTGTTGAAAGCTCTTACTGTTATTCTCTGGTACATTTGACCGTGACATACTGCGTTCATTCTTTTTTCATCAATGAAAGCTAGTTGTTCATACCGACTTTGTACCCATTCTGCATCGCTGAGCTCGACTTCTTGTATGATTCTTAAGGAAGGAATTTCCACTTCGGCGAGAATAACGGCTTCAGTACCATAAACAAGTAGATAAGGAGTTTCCCCAACTGATGTACGACTGTGTTACGATACCCAAGTAAAGTAAATGGTATCTTCTCGTGCCATTGTTTGTAATTGTCTACCATTTTCCTCAATATCTTCTTGATGTTCTTGTTGGAAGCTTGTACGACTCCATTCATTTGTGATCTGTATGCTTTAGCGTTTTGGTATTTGATCTTGAATGTCTCACAAATGGATTTCATTAAATCGGTGTTAAGATTGGCGGCATTGTCAGTAATGATTGACTTTGGTACCCAAAATCGACAAACAATACGGTCCGGAATAAAATGTGCTACAACATTCTTAGTTAACACTATGTAAGATGCGGCTTGAACCTATTTTGTGAAGTAATCTATGGTCAATAGAATGAACCTATTTCCATTTGAAGCAGCGGGTTCGATTTGTCGAATGACATCCATACCCCAAGCGTAGAAGGGCCAGGGCGAACTTGTTGCATCAAGTTCGTTGGTTGGAACCCGTATCATATCAGCATGTATCTGGCACTGGCATACTTGATGCAGTTTATTTTCATAGTCATCCAAAAATACCCTGCTCTTAGTATTTTCTTGTCCAAAATGAAACCATTCATGTGGGGTCCGTAGGTTCCAACAAGTATTTCCTCGAGCTATCTGGAAGCCTCCTTGGCATCGACACATCGCAGTAATCCCAGGTTGGGAGTCTTCCTATAGAGAATTCCTCAACTTTGAAAGAAATGGTTGGCTAATCTGCGAAGCGGCATTTCTAAGTATGGGTAGTAGTGTGTGTGTATTCTCTATTTTACAAGTACTTCTTGATGTCGTGGAACCACGGGTTTCCATCAATCGCTTCTTCAACATGAGCACAATAAGCTGGTTGTTTACGAATTCTTATCGGGATAGGATTGATGAAATTCTTATCTGGGTGTTGTATCATGGAAGACAAAGTGACTAATGCATTTGCAAACTCATTCTGAATCCTTGGAACATGTTTGAACTCCATCTTCATGAATTTCTTGATCAACTCTTGTACACAGTGCAAATATGACAATATTTTGGTGTTCTTAGTTGCCCATTCTCCTAGAACCTGGTGCACCAAAAGATATGAATCCCCGATTACCAGAAGCTCCTGAACGTTCATGTCGATTTCCAATCTGAGCTCGAGGATGCAGGCCTCATATTCCGCCATATTATTGGTGCATGAAAACCTGAGTTTTACGGAAATTGCATAGTGTTGACCTGTTTCTAATATTAAGAAACCCCGATACCTACTCCTTTGAAGTTTGCTGCTCCGTCGAAGAACATCCTAAAACCATCATATGCCTCGGTGATATCTTCTCATACAAATGATACCTCCTCAGTGGGAAAATATGTTTTCAATGGTTCGTATTCTTTGTCTACGGGATTTTCTGCTAGATGATTTGCTAATGCTTTCCCCTTGATTGCCTTCTGAGTCACATAAATAATGTCGAACTCACTTAGCAATATCTGCCACTTTGCTAACTTACCCGTAGGCATGGTTTTATGAAAGATGTATTTTAGGGATCCATCCTTGATATGAGATATGTGGTGTATGCACATAAATAATATCTCAACTTTTGAGCTATCCATGTTAAATCACAACAGGTGCATTCCAACAAAGAGTATCGGGCTTCATAAGGCATTAATTTCTTGCTCAGATAATATCTCGCCTACTCCTTCTTTCCAGTCTCGTCTTGTTGTCCCAAAACACAACCGAAAGCCTCATCTAACACCGATAAATAAAGAAACATAGGTCTCCTTGGTTCTGGTGGGACTAGAACGGGCATTTTAGATAAATACTCCTTGATTTTATCGAAAGCCTTCTAGCATTCTTCAGTCCAACTTGTTGCATCATCTTTCCTTAGCATTCTAAAAATTGGATCTTATATCACGATTAATTGTTCCTTGAAGCGGTTGATATAATTGAGGCGCCCTAAGAAACTCATCACCTCTTTCTTATTCTTGGGAGGCGGAAAGTCCTGGATAGCCTTCACCTTTGATGGGTCTAACTCAATACCTCGACGACTGACGATGACTCCTAATAAATTTCGAGCAGGGACTCAAGTCACATTTTGTAGGATTCAATTTCAAATTGTATTTTCGAAGCCGGTCGAAGAATTTCTTCAGCTCTACTATGTGATCCGAAATCCTTTTAGATTTGATGATAACATCATCCACGTACACCTATATTTTCGTGTGTATCATGTCGTGGAAGATGGTTTCCATGGCTCTCATGTAGGTGGCTCAAGCATTCTTCAAACCAAAACAACATCATTTTGTAACATATATTCCCTATGGTGTGATGAAGGCTGTCTTTATGGCATCCTTTTCATCCATCCATATCTGATGGTATCCTGCAAAGAAATACACAAAGGATTGGAGCTCATGCTTGGCACAGTTGTCAATCAGTAAGTCTATGTTGGGAAACGGGAAACCATCTTTGGGACTTGCCTTGTTCAGGTCTCGGTAATCAACACATACTCTAACTTTCCTATCTTTCTTCGCAATTGGCACAATTTTAGCCAACGATGTCGGGTATTCGACCACTCGAAGAACCTTGGCTTTGATTTTCTTGGTGACATCCCCTTTTATCTTCAAACTCATATCCGGCTTGCAATTTCGGAGCTTCTGCTTTACTGGTGGACACAAAGGATTGGTGGGTAGTTTGTGAGCTACTATAGATGTACTTAAACCAGTCATATCATTGTAGGGCCATGTAAAGACGTCTTCATATTCTTTTAGGAATCTGATGTACTCTTCCTTTTCTGACGGTGATAGATGAATTCTTATACGTGTTTCCTTGATCGTTTCGGAATCCCTTAAGTTAACAACCTAAGTTTCTTCCGAATTAGACTTTGGCTTGTTGTCATAGTTTTCTACTTCTCTGATGATTTCTTCAAGTATTATATCATCTTCCAGATCCTGTGAATCACTGTCCTTATGTTGCATTATCTCATTACATGTGACAGTTGTAGGTTCATTAGGTTATGTAATAACTATGCTAAAAATAAATGTAAAAAGATAATAATAAATATAAAAAGCAATAATGCATTAATAAAATGTTTAAAAAGTCAACAAGTGCGGCTCGATGGTGCGAGTAATTATTTCAAAACAAAATAGTGAAAATATCTCAAATGCTCAAAACTATTTTATAATAATTCATGCTAATTTGCCAGGATACCCAAGAACTCGACGGACCCGGGATGGTGCAGAGGTCCAGTTCTAGAGAACAACTCCTTCCTCCATGGTCTGTATGGTAAGGTCTTCGTCCTCAACAATTTCACTGTAGTCCATGTCTTCTTCATCTAGAGATAGCTTCCTCATGCCATCCAAAACCTCAACTTCCGCAGATCCCCACATCATGTCAGCTTGATGAAATGTCTTGTGCAAAGGTGGTATCAGTTGTTTCAGTGGATAATAAGGAGCACACCATGGTGGTGACCAATCTTGGTATTCTTTCCATGTGTATTCCTATCCGAGTCCAAAATTCGTACCATGGTACTGTGGTTATACAGGTTTGGTGATCCCTTGAAGATTTTTGCCGAGACCCTTGCCGTGTTCATACTCCGTCCATAGCAGTATGCTTTCTATCTTGTTGCTCTACCATCGGTCCTTTTCAATTACGTTGACTCGCTCAATGCGATGGTATGTCTCTCCACGTAGCTTTTTTTTATTTTTGATGACTAGAATGGTCTGATTGGTGTAGAATCGGTTACTTCCATTCCATGGATGGTCACCTCCTGATGATTCCACTTAAACTGCACAGCCTGATGTAGAGTTGAAGCCACTTCCCCGGCGGCATGTATCCATGGTCGTCCCAATAATATGTTGTAAGTAGCAGATATATCTAGCACTTGGAACTCGACATCAAACCAAGTTGGGTCCATCTGTAGACTGAGGTTGATTTCTCCAATGGTGGCTCTATGAGATCCATCAAATGCCTTCACATTCATGCTTCCCATTCGTATCTCGTGCAATACTTTACTTAATCTCTTTAGAATGGTCAATGGACATATATTGAGACTTGAACCTTCATCTATCAAGACCCTGGAAATGAACTTATCTTCAAATTACACCATAATGTGCAATGCCATATTCTGAGTCAGTCCTTCTAGTGGTAATTCGTCTCCGTGAAGGTGATTTTGTGGTTTTCCAATACCTGTTCGACCGTATTATCCATATCTCCACTAGTGATGCTGGTGGGAACATAAGCTTCACTTTACACCTTCATCAAAGCATTCCTATGCGTGTCTGAGTTTTCTAGTAGTGATAAGATGGATATCTGAGCAGGAGTTTTGTTTAGGTGGTCAAAAACAAAATAATCCCTTGCTTGTATCTTCCTCCAAAGATCATCAGTGCCAATATCGACAACATACGACTTAGGTGTAGCTTCCTTGCTTGTTCCTCCAAGATTCTTAGGTGTGTAAACTCTTCCAGTTCTAGTAATACCTTGCACGACACCTGTTTCCTCCATTTTTTTCCCGTTCTCCTTGCTTCCGCATCATTATCCCATGGAATGGCATCAAAGTTGTAGGATGGTGTGGGATCTACCATCACAGTGAAGGTTGTATCTACCTCAACTTCAAATGGTGCCTGGGTTTGTACCATAACTGGTGTGAGGGTGAGTGGAGATGTTTTCAGAATGTATCCCTCTCGGATGGGTCCTGATCCCATTCTTCATCAGTTTCTATCACATTCACTCCCTCACCTCTGTGACCCAGGAGAGGATTGCTACAAATATTTGGTGCATCTTCCTTTTGGCCGCGTGACCTTAGTGTCGATGAACGTCTGAATCTTGTCTTTCAACGTGCGACACTCCTCAATGGTATGACCCTTCATGCATGAATGATAATCACATGTTTTGTTGGGATTGATCCATTGAGAGGGGTTTTACACAACAATAGCAGGGATGAGAGTAACATAACTAGCAGCCTCTAGTCTCTCATACAACTGGTCTATGGGTTCCTTAATTGGGGTGTATTGTCTAGGAGGTCTGTGGTCAAAATTTGGACGCAAATTTGGACGCAAATTTGGGTAGTTTTGGCGGGCTGGTGAAGGTAAATGGTAATATTCAGGTTGAGTATTATAGTATGGTATGTGGAAAATATTTGGATGCGTCTCCGGGTAGTTTGGGTATGTGAGGGGAAACTTAGGACCCTTGGCTACCATCACAGCGCCCACTTCTTTCTTCTTCGAAATGCCTCCTAATTGCAAAGCTTTATTTATGGCCCGCAGTGCCTCAAAATTGGTCACCATCCTATTCCCAATTACTTCTTATATTCTTTCTCCTAACTTGATGATGTCAGAGAACTTTTGATTTTCCATAACCATCAACCTTTCGTAATACTGTGGGTCTTGGGATCAGATAAAGAACTTGTTCATTGTTCCCCTTCAAGTGCTAGCCTTACCTTTGTGGCTTCCGATCTCCGACGAGTAGCATACTGGGGAGTGTGATAAGTAGTGCAATTTGCGGTTATTGAGTTGGATGATGGTGGCGTTGCTGAGAGGCCCGTACTGTTAAGGGTTAAGGTTCTGAGGAGGTGCGGGATACTGGTGTGGTGCTGGAGGATTTAGTGGTGGGTTTTGGTTTTGAGTGTTTTGCGGGTGGTGTTTGGTTCTGAGTTCTCGCGCTTTGCTAGTTAATGTCAGGGACATTGAGGTGAGGGATAGGTTTTCCAATTTCGGACCTGCTCAAGCTTGCCTTGTAGTTCCATGATTTTCTGCTCCAAACGTAAGACCAACTCATTCTGTGCTGGAGTATTTTGGCCATATGAAGTTTCAACGTTTTTCGCCATAATAGCATTTTCTTTCCTGATACCACTCAAATCATCCATTTTCCCTTTTCCTTTGCCTTTGCCTTTGATATCGCTTGGTGGAGGAGGAGGTGGGGGACCTCTGGATCTTGTGTGGTATGCTGATGATGCCAGTATGGACGAACCAACCTTAGGGAATGGGAATAATCAAAAAGAAAAGAAAAAGAAAAAGGTAATGAAGTTAGTAAGGTGAAATAAAGAGTGTTTGAAATATTAAAACATGTTTTACAAAGTCATGCAATAATTCGCGTCCTAATTTGGGGACCTCATTGTGCCTGAGGTCCTAAGCGACACATACACTTAGTGAAAATTGATGCCAACATTTGCATCATTTCATTAATGCGAAAAATGAGTCAAACTTCTACTAAATAGGCAATAAAATTACTAATGGTGTTCAACCTTATTACAATCAAAATATAAAGCTAAGCTAGAACAGAATAAAGAACATCATTTCCCATTCTACTTGGTCCCCGAAGGACTTTCTCCATGCTTGGCCTTTTTGACCCTATCAATCAAGTTCCCCAGATCGCGCACATCCAACAATAAGTAAGCTTTTTCTAGATGTCCTCATTCACTGCCATCCTTTTGGCAATCTTGGAGTCTCTTTCTCATTTTCCCGCCAAGCTCCATCAGTCCTTGTTCCAAGTATTCCAATCTTTCTGTTGACTTGCTGGCAATCTCCTTCCATTCCCTTACCGCCTCCATGTTCACTTTGTGTTGTTCCATATGTTTAGCTTCAGACTCGAGCACTCTTTTGCGAAGCCTCTTATACTTAATGTGTGCCTCAGCCACCTCGTCTATGATCTTATCCTTTAGATTGACTCCTAGCTTGAATTTCCCTGCCACATCGTCCTCCGACCATGATAGATAGTAGTATATATGACAGGCGTGATACCTGTCTGGCTCAATGGTTTTTTTCTCCAAAATGATCTTTTGGTTCCACATATGTTGCGCCTCAAACTTAAACACAATGACATCTCCTTTGAAATCTACCTTGTACTGAATCATGTTGGAAACCCGAGGTATGACCTGTTTTCTCCTTGCTAGCCTCATTACCCTTATGGGAGTATAAGGATAGATGCCTCGCAACTCAATCAATACCAGATGAGTAGTCCCCCTTGACCTGATGATGAACTCACTGCTAGGAAACCATTCAAATATCCAATGTACCTGCTCGTCTGTCACATTGCTGAAGAAACGCACCCAACTTATAGCATTTTTGGGCTATGCGAACCTGTTTAGGATAAACATCATTTTCTTTGAGTGATGGTTAGCTATGTAGTCATTCAGCAGTCTTGGCAGAAGTTCTTAACGATACTCTCCTCTATGAAAGTGTTCCAGCAGCCAGACTTGTGGTAACAGATTACAACCCTCAAAATGTCCAAATCCCTGCTTGCACCGATCTAGAGTGCGATAGATCTCAGCTAAAATCATAGGGATGATGATATAAGTTTGTCCCTTGATGCCCTCCATCAAGGTCCTGGCGACCATGGTTAAGTGAGTACGAGTCTTTCCTCCCTTTATTGGAAATATCAATAACCCCAAGAAGTAGACAACAAACACATAAACCCGGCAGTGCATCCAACCCAAGGAAGTAATGGCGAGTTCATCATAATGAAGACGAAATGACTTTCTATACCCATAACGCTCGTAAAGGAATTCAAAAGGGATGTATGATTTCTTTAGACATAGTAGCTCATCATTCTTTTTAAAACCCATCATTCTTAGAAAACTGTGGGGAGTGCGATCCTCCGGTACTAGTAATCCCGGACTATCCCATGGAAACTAGGTGAAGCCTCCTATTTCTTCTAGGAGAGGAGTTTTTCTATATTTCCAAATGGGAAACAGTTCTTTTCTCATCCCAGAACATGGTAGCGGCCTCAATCAATTCCTTGTTTGGTTGAATGTTTAGCAAGGATGGAAGGTGTCACGCCCCGAACCTGGAGAGGCGTGGCTGGCACCCGGTGCCGCACTGGTCCGAGCGAATCACTCTGTAACTCATCATCATTCGACCAAAACTACAACATACATAAGTCGAGTTGTCTGAACTCATTCCTTTCGTAACTACCATGGGCCTACATGGCCACAACTCATAATGTACAACTGTAAGTGGGAATACACTGTATCATTGAACCATTTTTAGTAAAACATGAATACATATGGGCTATCAAGGCCTCTAACATACTGTACAAAATGAGTCTCTGTCTACAAAGCCTCTAACATTATTTGACATCAAATGGGACAGGGTACCAGCCTACCCATAAGTCTTTAGAAAACCTCTTACATGATGACTCATAGATTCGAATGCACTCCAAATGAGGTGGAGTCTTACCGATCCTTTGATGAAGCCAATCTCGTCTACTATGAGGGATCGTCAAATTGTTTATCTATACATGCAGGCATGAACGCAACGTCCCCAACAAAAGAACGTCAATACGAATAATGCACTGAGTATTTAAGGAAGAACTAAAACGTAAAAATAAGTCAACATTAATTAAAGACATATAAGAATCAACCTGAATCTCTGAAGTGCAACCGTATATGCATACTTATTGTACTTACATATATAAAACACTTCTCTTTAAGGCTATTATCCATATCGTATGATACATGACTGCCCAACTGATTAGTGGTAACTACCCAACCGGCCGTAACACGATGGTAAACGTATAACTGCCCAACCGGTGGTAAATAATAATACGTAACCGCCCAACCGGTGGTAACTGCCCGACCAGCCGTAACCCGGTGGTTAATGAGGATGCATGACTGCCCAACCGGTGGTAAATAATGATACGTAACTGCCCAACTGGTGGTAATTTCCCGACCGGCCGTAGCACGGTGGTAAATGCATAAAGATGCATGTACATGTATTACTATATCATAGACATTAACATCTCTACCATATACCTCATTAAGGACTTAGGAATATGCTTAGACATGCTTGAATATCACTTTACAGGAATGAATAACATATACATTCTTAACTGCTAAGAGTAGAACAACTTATGTAATATCATTACATTTATGTATCGTTACTTGGATCATGCTAAAAGAAAGAAGGATTAGCCTTAACATACCTGGAGTAGGGAAAAATCCGTATGATGGGATGATGTGCTCTGTTCTCTGGATACTTTGTGTCAAAGAATGAGATTCCAAATTATTGGATTGTAATGCACTATATATCATTGTTTAAGTATCCATTTGAAGGATTCTTGATTAATGAGTTCTCTGGATCTGGAAAATGACTATAATACATGTGTGGAATGTGTTTTGCTAGTGGTGATCAAGTTCTTAAAGAGGAAGGATATGGCGGAGAAGAAATAATTTGCTCATTATTGTATGTTTCATCTTGTTTTACAGGTTCATTTGTTATATTTTTCTCAGAATTAGATGCTCTCAAGGAGGATTCAAGAACATCCTCATTTCAAGATGTTTTAAAGAGAAATGACGGCAAGTGTTTATACAAGTTACTTTATGCAAAATATACAAGTTTGTAATATTGACTCAAAATGATGTTTCTTATGTCCTTAAAATATGCCACCTCCAAAATTTATTTAAGAGTCATCAACGGGGTAAAGGGGGTGCTGCCACGTGGGGTGGGGTGGGGTGGGGATTTTAGTATTATCCTATAGTTAATTAATTAATTAATTAGGTAATTTCCCACTACCCGACAATTAACCAATTACCCGCATAATTAAGAATTATTTTAAATTACTTACAATTCTACTATTTTTTAACACACTTTATACATCTTACTATCGTGCTCATGTGATACCATATAAAATAAATACATGCACTATTATTTTATTAAAATATCCATGTAAAGATACATATATTTTCTCAACTTATAATTTTCCTAATCTCATATAAAGAGTAAAAATTTTCGTACGTTTAATTCTTAAATGGTAAAAAGGATAACTTTCTTTTCTTATGATAAAATAATTCATATCTTTACAATAAAGAAAATCTCATAAACTTTTCTCATATTATGTGTATAATTTAAAACATATATGAAAGTAGTAATATTAATAACTATATAAATTCATATTTTTCAAACCATTTTTTTTCAAAAATGTTCCACTCAAATTACCACATCATATATATATAACGGTATCAAGGTTGTTAAACTTACAGGATGTAACATCCTTCCCCCTTTATAAGATTCGTCCTCAAATGTTAACTCTTGGAGATTTACAAAATTTTCACTAGGGTCTCCCTTGTAAATTAAACTAAAACCCAAAATATATCTAAAGTCTCGACAATCCACAACCTTTTGTACTTGAGTATCTCGTATCTTCTTCACCTTTAACTTACTTACTTTACAATCTCGCATCGTATCTTCTGTTTCTTCCGTAACCTCCCTTCGGCATTACGCCTTAAAGCTCTACTGCGATACCTGCACCTTTGGTGCATACAAAATCTAGCGGAAGTTTCATACTGACTTCTTACGACTCAGCTCTATCTGGAAACAAAAGAAGGGTAACATTTCCTAAATGCCCTATAGCATCTCAATTATAAATGTGGCACGCAACACACCAATAAGGGAGACTCTACTAGGAACGACTTTGTATACTTCCTAGGACACGACCCGATCTGATACCACTTTGTCACGCCCCGAACCTGGGGAGGCGTGGCCGGCACCCGGTGCCGTATTGGCCTGAGCGAGCCACTCTCTAACTCATGATCATTCGACCAAAACTAGAACATACATAGGTAGAGTTGGCTAAACTCATTAGTTTCATAACTATCATGGGAATACATGGCCATAACGCATAATGTACAACTGTAAGTGGGAAAACTGTAACGACCCGACCGGTCGTTTCGTGAGATTAGCCTCGTTTTCCCTGTTTCAACTTTTTCATGTGTTAATTAACTTAATTATGATGTGTTGGGCCGGTTGGTTCGTGTTCGGAGTGGTCGTAGTGAGAAATGAGACACTTAGTCTCTTAATTTGGCCAAATGATTGGAAAAGTCAACCAGGAGTTGACTTATAGGTAAACGACCTCAGAATGGGGATTTTATAGCTCAAATAGCTTCGTTAGGTGATTTGGGACTTAGGAGTGTGTTCGGAATGAAGTTTTGATGTCCGGTGTAGAATTAGGCTTGAATTGCAAAAAGTTAATTTGTGGCAATTTCCGATCGACAGGGGAAAATAGGCTATCGGGGTCGGAATGAAATTCCGAAAGTTGGAGCAGGTTCGTAATATTATTTTGGATATACGTGCAAATTTTCAGGTCAATCAGATGTTTTTTGAATGGTTTCGACATCTTTGGCGAAATTTGGGAGTTTCTAAGTTCATAGGCTTGAATCCAAGGTGAATGTAGTGTTTTGATGTTGTTTTGGGTGTTCCGAGGGTGCGACTAAGTCCGGGTGACCATTTATGACTTGTTGGTATTTTTGGTTGGGGTTCCGAGGGGCTCGAGATGATTTTGGATGGCCATCGGGGAGTTTTGAACAATGAAAGGTTGCTGGTGTGAAGTCTTCTGATGTTTCTGCACCTGCAGATAGGGGACCGCAGGTGCAATCCCGCAGAAGCGGACAAGGCTCTGCAGATGCAGAATTTGGCTGGATCAGTGAAGGTCGCAGATGCGGACGTGGGGCCGCACTTGCAGAGTCACATGTGCGGAGGATTGGTCGCAGGTGCGGAAATGGCCCTTTAAGTGATCTTTCGCAGATGCGCACCTGAGACCGCAAGTGCGAGAAAAGGACCGCATGTGCGGTCATCTCTGCGCAGAACATATAAAAAGGGCCTTTAGCAAATTTTGGTCATTCTTTCACCACTCTTATTCGGGTTTGAAGTTTTTGAAGGGTTTTTGAAGAGGGAAATCGATAGTTCTTCATTGAAATAAGGATTTTGGACTTAAAAACTCGTTTATATGTGATTAAAGGTCTGATTAATGGCGAAAATTGGGGAAAAACAATGCTAAAAATAGGTAATTAGGGCTTGTGATTTAGAGACCTTAAAATGAGAATTTGAGGGTCATTTGGACTCCGAATTAAGTGTTCTTGGTATGTATAGACTCGTGGGAGGATGAGGATTCTTGTGCTATAAATTTTATCGAGTTCCAAGATGTGGCCCGGGGGTCGGGTTTGACCAATTTCGGCATTTTTGGGTAAATTTGGTAATTTTCGAATGGGTTTCATTCCTTGGCATATTATAATGATATGAATCTGATTTTTGGTAGATTTGGAGCAATAGGAGGCCTAGTCTAGAGGCAAAGGCATTGAGGTATAGGCCTTTATCCGGTTTGAGGTAAGTAACGTTTCCAAACTTGGTTCTGAGGGTTCGAAACCCCGAGCTAAATGATTTATGACTATAATTGAGGTGACGCATATGCCAAGAGACGGGCGGGCGGGCGTGCACAGAGTATTTGTGGCCTGGCTTATCCCATGGCATTTGTCTAGTAGCTATTACTGATCGATATCCGCACTTCTATTAATGTAGTAATTGCGAACCTATTAGAAATCATGTTAAGTGTAAATGCTAGGCTTCACGCCGAAAATGGTGAGACCCGAGTGGTCGTATATTACTGTCTTATTTTGTGATTATTTGATTTCATATACTCAGTCCTGTTATATCATATCATTTCATACCTCAGTCTTAGTATTTTTAATTATATGCATACTTATCATTGTCTCGGGCTGATGGAGGCATCTGTGATCCATATAAGCGAGAGTGGAGAGTAATGAGTGAGTGAGGCCGAGAGCTTGTTATTGAGACACTTATGAGACCGGACTGCACACCGCAGCGATACTATTGTAACGACCCGGTCGGTCGTTCCGTGGGATTTACCCCGTTTTCCCCATTTCTGCTTTATCATATATTTCATAGCCTGTTTATGTTGTGTTGGGTCAGTCGGTTTGGGTCTGGAGTGGTCATGGTGAGTGTTGACCCAAGTCATTGCATAGTTTTGAAGATTGACAAATGTCTGACCAGTTGAACCAGGTCTATCAGAGCATACATACTTGACCTGACGCGTTAGCATATGAACCGTATATGCATAGGAGATGAATGAGATTGTGAAGTATCAATGACCAAGGAGAGTGTCTCCTAATGCGAAAAGGTTGAAAATTGATAAGAGAATAGAAGTTGAATTCAGCAAGGACACTAACGAAGGAAGGAAGTTGAGTTTAATACGAACTAGTTCTCCCAGGTAGAGTTGTACCAGAACTGAACGACAAACTCAACAATTGACTCTATAAATAATTGAAGTATTCTTGCTTGAATCAAGAACGCACAAATGCAGAAGTGAATCAAAATCTGAAAGCAAAATTCCCAGATATTTTGCAAGCAGAATTACTATGCGATACAAGGGCTACAGACCAGCTAGAAGAACCAGTTCCGTCTGTTTGTCATTGAGTCTACTTGGTTGTAGTAGGAGATTTAATATTGTATCTTTTCAGCTTTCATAGAAGTAATTGTAATAGGTACGCATTGTTCAAGTTAGAGTTAACTTGAAGCTTGTAGAAAATAGCTAGAGGCTAGTTACTACGAAGGGATTAGACTTAGTTCTAGGATTACAAAAGAGTTTATTTTGTAAGTCCGTTTGGTTCAGAGTTTTAGTGAAGAGTTTGAGAAAATCATACTGAGGAGTAGGCCGTAGTTTTTTCCACCTTATGAGCCAGGTGTTTTCCACATAAAAATCTCTGTGTTTTTACTTTATTGCTTTTATTATTCCGCAACAGTAGAAGTTGGAACACCAAGAAGAACCAGGTTCTTCTAGAGAGACATCACTCGAAAATTGGGTACCACACAAATTAACCTATCTTCTTGTGTGGTATTGACGTCTAAAACATCAAATGGTATCAGAGCAGGTTATCCTTGAAAGGCTAACACCTTGGAGAAGATCAAGATGAGTGCACCACCTGGAAACTGGGAAGGTCAATCATCTGCAAGGCCACCACTCTTCAATGGCCAGTATTACTCTTGGTGGAAAAACAAGATGAAGGACCACCTGATTTGAGAAGACTATGAACTCTGGGACACAGTCACTGATGGTCCTCTAGCTACCATGATGAAGAATGCTGAAGGTATAGATGTGCCAAAGACTAGAGCTGACTGCACTGCTGAGGATCTGAAGAAACTGGAGAAGAATGCAAAGGCCAAAAAGTGGCTAGTGTGTGGACTAGGTCCCGACGAGTACAACAGAATCCAAAGCTGCACCACTGCCAAAGAGATTTGGGATACCTTGCAAGTAGCCCATGAAGGAACACTTCAGGTAAAAAAGTCAAGATGTACTCTACTATACTCTCAGTATGAAAACTTCACTATGAAAGAAGGAGAGACTATCCAAGAGATGTACACAAGGTTCATAACCTTGACTAATGAACTGAAGTCTCTTGGAAGAGTCATTCTTGAAGAGGACAGGGTGGAGAAGATCCTGACAAGGGTCTTGCCTATTTCCCGGGAAAGTAAAATCAATGCTATCTAGGAATCAAAAAATATGGCAACCCTGAGATTGGATGAGCCGATTGGAAACCTCACTGTCTATGAACTCAGAAGGAAGACAATGAAGATGGATGGTCCAAAGAAGGAGAGGAGTCTAGCACTAAGAATCACTGAGGGAGCAGATGTGGAGGAAGATGAGATGAAAATGATTACCAAAGAATTCAGAAACTTTCTCATGAGGAAGAAGGGCATCTATAGAGGAGGAAACTACAACAAACAAAAAGCTCCAGAAAGGCCAACCAACGAGGGATGCTACAAATGTGGTAAGACTGACCATCTCATCAAAAACTGCCCTCAATGGGAAGTAGAATGGAAAAAGAGAGATATGAAAGAAGGAACAGGAAGAAGGAACAGGTCCAACCCAAGAAAACTACAACAAAGGCTGTGGTTGCTGCTTGGGGGAAAGTTCAGATGAGGAATCAGAAGATGGGGAGACTGAAGATCAGGCGCTCATGGCAATTGGAGAATCTGATAAGGAATCACATGAAGAACCAGAGGTAAGTATCTCCCATCTTAAAAACAAAGTAAAGTTCCTATCTAAGGAAAAACTCTCTGAGTTGCTACTTGATTTCATAGATGATTCTGAGGAAACAACCAAAGAGAAGGATCAACTATCTAAAGAATGTGCAATGCTAAAAGCAAAGTGCATGAACCTGGAAATCAGAGTCAGTGAATCTGAAAAGAAAAACACTGACTTGTTGAACCAGGTTCATCCACTTGAAACTGAGATTCTAGAACTAAAATCTGAAAACTTAAAGCTAAAGCTAGGATCCAGTAAAAATGTTGTTGATTATTCTCATATCATGTTAGAAGAAAACGTGGGAAAACTAAAAGATAAGATGTTTTCTAAGGATGAACAGATAAGAATTCTTAACGAAGAACTTGGCAAAGTCAAACATGTATTAGATCGAACTTGTAAATGAAATAAATCCTCTAATGCCCTGATATGGCTTCAAGAGAATCATAGTAGCAACCAGAGAGGGATTGGCTTTGGAAGTCAATTGCCCAAGTGGGATACCAAAAGCAAGTATCTCACTCTCCCTGAGAATAAAATATGCACCCATTGTGGTAAGACTGGCCACTACAAATATGAGTGTACTGCAAATGAGCAGGCCAGTAAAAAAATGAGAGGTTTGTAAAAAGGAAAAACTGGATACCAAATTGGGCCAGAAAAAAATTAATTCATCCATTCTCTCATAGAAAAGGACCCAAACTAGTTTGGGTTCTTAAAACTNTCAAAGCATATGACAGGGAACATGGAACAGTTCCTTTCACTTGAAAGTCTCAAAGGAGGAAATGTCTCCTTTGGAAACAGAAGGAAAGGTGAAATTATTGGGGTTGGTAAGGTGGGTAAGGATGACACACGATCCATTGAACATGTGTATCTCATAGATGGCTTGAAATATAGCCTGATCAGTGTATCACAATTGTGTGACATAGGTAACCTGGTTGCTTTTACTTCCACAAAATATTTTGTAATTAACCTGCGTACTGACAAGATTGTTTTGCAGGGAAAAAGAATGAATAATATCTATGTCATAGACTTGTCCACACTGTCCGAAAATGAACTCATTTGCCTAAGTGTGTTGGACAGTAATCCCCTCCTGTGTCACAAATGACTTGGTCATGCGAGTCTGACTCAGCTTAACAAACTAGTCTCTAAGGACTTAGTGGTAGGACTTCATAACATTAAGTTCAAGGGGGACAAAGTTTGTGAGGCATGTTCCAGGAGGAAGCAGGTAAGGTCCTCTTTCAAAAGTAAGAAAATAGTCAGTACCACCAGGACATTGGAACTGGTTCATATGGATCTGTGTGGTCCTATGAGAACTCTGAGTAGAGGTGGTAAGAGATATATAATGGTGCTAGTTGATGATTATTCAAGGTTCACTTTGACCTTATTCCTGGCATCTAAGGATGAAGAATTTGATATGTTCACCTCATTTGTCAAGAAAACTCAAAATCAATTAGGACATCAACTAGCATCAATAAGATCTGACCATGGTACTGAATTTGTGAATGCTAAGTTTGCTGAGTTCTGTGATGAACATGGTGTAAATCATAACTTTTCTTCTCCTAGAACCCCACATCAAAATGGGGTTGTTGAAAGGAAAAACAGAACTCTTGAAGACATGGCAAGATCCATTCTTCTATCTAGCAAACTACCTCACAACTTCTGGGCTAAAGCAATAAACAGNGTGCATAATAATGGCAAAGATTCCCTAGGATAATTTGACCCCAGAAGTGATGAGGGAGTATTCTTGGGATATTCATGACATAGCAAAGCTTATAAAGTGTATAATAAAAGAACTATGTATATAGAAGAAAGTGTACATGTTGTCTTTGATGAAATCAACACTCTTGCTGAGAGACAGGAACCAGAAGATGAGGAGCTTGGACTAGTGAGAAGCAGTGATCACATTGAAGCAAACATGGAAGCTGGAACAAGTGATGGACCAGGTTCAACTACCCCAAGCAACATGACATGGGGAATTCAACATATGCAACCTGGCCCTGATCCTGCTCCACATCAACAAGACACCATGGAATTTTCTAGGAATGAATAGTTGGTACTCAAACCACACAGATATCAGAGTTCTCACCCTCTTTATAACATCATAACAGATTTGACATCCGGAATCAAAACAAGATCATCCTTGAAAAATCTGTGTGCGTTTGATGCCTTTCTATGCATGATCGAACCAAAGAACACTGGGGAAGCCCTACAAGATGCTGATTGGGTATATGCCATGCAATAAGAGCTGAATCAGTTTGAAAGAAGTCAAGTATGGCACTTGGTACCCAGGCCACTAGACAGATCAGTGATTGGCACCAAGTAGGTCTTCAGGAATAAGCTCGATGAGGATGTAATTGTTACAAGGAATAAGGCAAGGCTAGTTGTTCAAGGGTATAGTCAAGAAGAGGGAATTGACTATGATGAGACCTTTTACCCTGTGGCAAGACTGGAGGCAATCAGACTTCTTATAGCATTTGCTGCACACATGGAATCCACTCTTCATCAGATGGATGTTACGAGTGCCTTTCTCAATGGCTATCTGAAGGAATATGTATTTGTCAAGCAGCCTCCAGGTTTTGAAAGTAAGGAGTCACCTGACCACGTATACAAACTCGACAAGGCTCTGTATGGTTTCAAACAAGAACTAAGAGCATGTTATGAACGATTATCAAAATTCCAGCTAGAACATGGGTACAAACGAGGCAAAATTGACAGTACCTTGTTCTTAAAATAAAAGGGTAAGGATCTCCTAGTTGTGCAAATATACGTGGATGATATTATATTTGGGGCGACTTATGAAAAATTGAGCAAGGAATTTGCTATGCTTATGGGGAGTGTGTTTGAGATGAGTATGATGGGTGAGCTAAACTTCTTCTTAGGCTTGCAAATCAAGCAAAACTTAAATGGAACAATGGTCCACCAACAAAAGTATGTGAAAGAATTTCTCAAGAACATTAAAATGGAAGACTCAAAGGAAATAGACACTCCCATAGCCACAACTACAAAATTGGATGTGGATGAACCTGTTTCATCCGTTGATCAAATTCTATACAGAGGGATGATTGGGTCTCTATTATATCTCACTGCCAGTAGACCTGATATTATGTTCAGCGTGAGACTGTGTGCTAGGTTTCAGGCAAATCCAAAGGAGTCCCACCTCACTGCAGTGAAGAGAATTTTGAGATATTTGAAAGGCACCACTGATTTGTGCCTTTGGTATCCTAAAGGTAGTAATTTAGACCTTGTAGGATATGTTGATGCTGATTATGCAGGTTTCTTGGTTGACAGGAAAAGTACTTCATGTATGGCTCACTTTCTGGGCTCATATCTTGTGTGTTGGGCTACCAAAAAATAAAATTCAGTAGCCTTGTCTACTGCTGAGGCTGAATATGTGGCTGCAGCCTCCTGCTGTGCTCAGTTGCTATGGATCAAGCAATAACTCATGGACTTTGGTATAGATGTGGAATGCATTCCTATTTTCTACGATGACACTAGTGCCATTAGTATGACGAAGAACCCGGTTCATCATAAGAGAACTAAGCACATACATGTTAGGCACCATTTCCCGAGGGATAACTATAAAAAAGGAATGATCTCAATTGAATTTTGTGCTACTGATCAACAAACTGCAGATATCTTTACTAAAGCACTGAGTAGGGAGCATTTTGAGAGAAAAAATCTTGAATTAGGGATGATTAAAATAAACTGATTTAAAAAAAAATCATTTTTTTGGCTAGAAACACTAACATAGATAATGAACCAGTCTAATCATTGCTCAACATCATGACTTTACTATCATACTCTCTTTCCATGTATTAATATGATTCCCTAGTTGCTAATGATGTTTCTCTATCTTTGTAAATTGACGCAAATTAAGGACTTCAACACGATGAACCTGGTTCATCTCTGCTGGTTCATCTGACTGACAAGGTACGTGCTCATCTCCATACAATTATTGAACTAATTACAGTCACACATGAGCAGGATTCTATCTATATTTGGTTCATTTCAATTTCTTTGTACTAATCCCTAAATGAACCCGTTCCAAGAAGTCACATCAGTACTGAATTAGCCTAGAGGTAGGGAACTCTTAACCGTCTAATCAATGACACTCCTACAACTATTAGACTTCCACTTGAATAAATATTATACCTGTCGTATAGTTAATAGCCATATCTTATACAGGGGTCATCATTACTCTCCTCTTCATAAAGTAATCGTCGAACCAAGATCATTAGTTTTCAAACCCAAAAACTGATCACTTTTCTTTTCTTCCTAACAACACTAGTAATCATGTCTTCACCACCACCTGCTTCTTCTTCTTCTTCGCCAAATCGTGATTATGATGGATGTCTTTATGAATCAGATTCAAATTCTCCATCTGTATATAGTTCTCAATCTTCAGAAATAACCTCAACCCCTAAAAACCCTCTTATTCCTGAAAACCCTCCTATTCCAGAACCCACATCTAACCCTAACCCATCCCCTCGTGGTCGTCGTGTAAAGGTTCTTGCCAGAAAATCAGTGGCTTTTGGGTCATGTGCAAGATTC
The DNA here is from genome assembly GCA_005239525.1 of Nicotiana knightiana. Taxonomy (NCBI): domain Eukaryota; kingdom Viridiplantae; phylum Streptophyta; class Magnoliopsida; order Solanales; family Solanaceae; genus Nicotiana; species Nicotiana knightiana. Next base: position 65,717 of record ML398684.1, on the reverse strand, counting down.
TTGGAGGCAATTTTGCAGGCTGAAAAGGAAAATAATTCTAAATCATCAAGTGAATCTTTTAAATCAGCCAACGAGGATCAAGCACCTGGTTCATCAAATTCTAAACAAGGTAATCTTGATGCAATTTCTGAGTATGTTAATGCTGAGAACATGTTTGTTCTGGTTGGGTCGGTAGTTGATGTTGAAGTACCTAGTAGGCAAAGAAAATTGGAAAAAGGTAAATTTCTTGAGGGAAAGGGATTTGGGGAGGATGGTACTACATTGACTATTTGTGGTCCCATTCCTGAGAAGGTTGGAGAAGGTGTCACAGAGTTAGAGGGAAGTGTAGTTGAGGAAGAAGCGGCAGGTCTAACAAGCTTGAAAAAAGAAGCAGATGAACCTGGTTCATCCGGGGACGAGACGTTGGCTGACAGGCTAAGAAAACTAGGGGAGTCCTATAACCCCAAGAAAAGGAGGACTCAGAAGTTCACTTAGTCTACTAACCCAGTTCCTTCTAAGAAGAGGAAAGCTTCTATTAACTGCTGATGCTCCTATTCCTAAGGTGTGTGCTACATGTAGTACTGTGAGAGAAGAAGAAGAACTGTTTGAGAAGGCTATACTACAGAGCAACACAAAGAGAGTTGCAAAGGGAAAGGCTAAAGTAGGAGAGCCTGTGGAGACTGTTGTTGAAGAGGATACGATGGACCTGGTCCATCATGAGGAGCAGACTGCTCCTGTTGTGGTTGAGGCACCAAAATCAAAAAGGGCTTCTTCAAAAAAGTCAGCTACAGTGTCTGCCACACCTACAAGAACCATTAAAAGGACCAGGTCCAAGGCATGAAAAGTGAAGGTCGTTGAGGAAGATGATGATAAAGAGTGGAGTGGAGAAGATGAGGGGGAAGTTGGTGAGGTGACTGACGGAATCACCTTATTTGGCAAAAGAACAATTCTGAAGGGAAAATTGTTGAAGGATCTCAAGGAACCTGGGATGAGATACCTGCTGGACATACTGGATGTTCAGGGGTAGAAGAATGTGGTCCTTCACATGGAAGGAAGGTTGGCTAGATCTGAACTGGTGGAGTTCATGGGTAATGCAGTGGTCAAGGAAGACAGGGTCACTACCACAGTCAAAGGAATTCAAGTATTCTTTGATGCTAAAGAGCTGGGAGAAATTCTTCACATTCCTGCTGAGGGCTACGAAGATTACACTAGGAAAAGATGGCCTAGTTTGGATGGGATAGCCTCAACAATCAATATTACCAGATTCTTAAGTGACAATGAAAGGAAAATTGAACCCAGGCCAGTCTACAAAAGTGAAATGAAGCCAGAACACAAGTTGCTTTTCGAATTTGCCATTAAGTTCTTGCTGCCAAGACAAGAATGAAGGCACATAGCCAACTATATGGATCTGACCTTGATATAATGTTTGTATAGAGGAAAGCAGATGAATTGGCCAGCCTTCATCATCCAACTCTTGGACAGAGTTATGAATGGAACAAAAGCACATGCAATCCCATATGGCTTTATTCTAACAGCTGTGCTTGCTCATTTTGATGTTCCTATGAAAAAGGCTGAGATGGCTACTTCCAAGGACTATTTTGGGAAGGATACTTTGCTGACTTGGGATTATACTGTCAATATTCCTGCAGATGAACCTGGTTCATCTTGGAATCAGCCTGTCAACAACAAAGTTAGAACTCTGGTGCAGGAAAGCGAGATCAAGGATATGGAAATCCTTCATTTGAAATCTCGTTTGATTGAGGTTGAAGCTGAGCATGATGCTCTCAGGGCTGAATTAGCAAAAGAGAAGGAAAAGAACGAGGGTGTTCTTAACCAGACGCTTTCTCTTCTACAAACCAAGACCACAACCTCCTCTGCACCTTCTCATCCTTAGGTTGTCCAGAGCTATCAAAACTCCTCTTAGACCAGTTGTTCTGTTTCTGTTGTTTTTATTCTATTTTGCTCATGGTTATGATTGTTTTTTGTTCAGTTGTATGGTGTTTGATGTTCGTTCCTACTCAATGAATTTTTTCTTTTTTGTTATTGACTTGTCTCAATTTCTTAGATAGCTTACATTTATTGGTTTCTTATGATGATTAATCATGTTTGCACCTGCAGTTGCCTCAATGGCCATGAGTAATTACTAACAACATTGGTGAGTTTATCATTTTGCAAACTTTTCATTGATGCCAAAAGGGGGAAGACATGTGCTTTTATATTTCAAATGATATTTATAACCTAATGAACCTGGTTTCTTTATGATAAAAGCTTAAAACCATACAAAGTGTTTGAGTTGTATACAGGGAGAAACACAGAGTTTGTCATCATAAAAAATGGTGAATTTGTTTATCCAAGTCATTGCGTAGTTTTGAAGATTGACAAATGTCTGACCAGTTGAACCAGTTCCATCAGAGAATACGTATTTGGCCTGATGCGTTAGTACATGAACCGTATATGCATAGGAGATGAATGCGATTGTGAGGTATAAATGAACAAGGATAGTGACTCCTAGTGCGAAAAGGTTGCAAATTGATAAGAGAATAGAAGTTGAATTTAGAAAGGACAGTAACGAAAGAAGGAAGTTGAGTTTAATATGAACTCGTCCTCCCAAGTAGAGTTGTACCAGAACTGAACGACAAACTCAACAACTGACTCTATAAATAGTTTAAGTATTCTTTGCTTGAATCAAGAACGCACAAGTGCAGAAGTGAATCGAAATCTGAATGAAAAATTGCCATATATTTTGCAAGCAAAATTACTGTGCGATACAAGGGCTACAGACCAGCTAGAAGAACCAGTTCTGTTTGTTTTTCGTTGAGTCTAGTTGGTTGTAGTAGGAGATTTAATATTGTATCTTTTCAGCTTTCATAGAAGCAATTCTAATAGGTACGCATTTTTCAAGTTAGAGTTAACTTGAAGCTTGTAGAAATTAGCTAGAGTCTAGTTACTACGAAGGGATTAGAGTTAGTCCTAGGATTACAAAAGAGTTTATTTTGTAAGTCTGTTTGGCTCAAAGTTTTAGTGAAGAGTTTGAGAAAATCCTATTGAGGAGTAGGTCGTGGTTTTTTCACCTTTTGAGCCAGATGTTTTCCACGTAAAAATCTCTGTGTTTTACTTTACTGCTTTTATTATTCCGCAAAAGTAGAAGTTGGAACACCAAGAAGAACCAGGTTTTTCTATAGAGACAGCACTCGAAAATTGGGCACCACACAAGTTAAACTATCTTCTTGTGTGGTTAAAACATCAGTGAGAATTAAGGAATTTAGTCTCCTAAATTAGCCTAATAGTTGAGAAAGTCGACTGAGAGTTGACTTATTGATGAACGACCTCGGAATGCGGATTTTATCGCTCGAGTAGTTTTGTTAGGTGATTTGGGGATTAAAAGTGTGTTCGGAATGAAGTTTTGATGTCCGGTGTAGAATTAGGCTTGAATTGACGAAAGTTAGTTTTTGGTGATTTACGGTCGGCAGCGAAAAATAGGCTATCAGGGTCGGAATGGGATTTCGAAAGTTGGATCAGGCCCGTAATGTTATTTTGGGTATGTGTGCAAAATTTTAGGTAAATCGGAGGTGTTTTGTTTGGTTTCGGCGTCGTTGGCGAAATTGGGAAGTTTCAAAGTTCTTAGATTTGAATTTGATGTAATTTTGGTGTTTTCATGTTGTTTTTGGTGTTTTGAAGGCTCGACTAAGTTAGAATAATGCTATGGGGTGTGTTGGTATGATTGGTTGGGCCTGCGAGGGGCTCGGGGTTGATTTCGAATGGTTGTCAGAGTTTTTGAACTTAAGAAAATGCAGCAAATAGCTGCTGATGTAAGCTTCTGGTGTTGGCCACACCTTCGGATGGGTAGCCGCAGGTGCGACATCACAAGTGTGAAAGGCCATGCGCAGGTGCGAAGGGAGGCTGGGCAGGAGGAGTTTGCAGGTGCGAAGAGTTGGCCGCACCTGCGAAGCCGCAGGTGCGGCGAAGTGGCCGCAGGTGCGAGGATTGGTCCGTTAGTGGAACATCGCAGGTGCGCACCTGTGAGTGCAGGTGCGGATCCGCAGGTGCGATTAAAGGTCCGCAGATGTGGAATTGCTGGGCAGAACAATATAAAAGAGGCCTCCGTGAAATTTTATTCATTTCACCATTGTTGCATGCGATTGGAGCTCATTTAAAGGTAATTTGAAGAGAGAATTCGTGGGTCATTAGTGGAGGTAAGTTCCCGGGTTATTAAAGTCGATTCTATGCTATTTTGTTCGGATTGGTCTTGTAAATTGAAGGATTAAAGTAGGAAAAGGTTGGGAAGAATGGGTGGAGGATTGGAAAATTCTTTTGGCAGTTTGGGTAGGCAATTGTGGTACGATTTTGGTGTTTTTGGTATGTGTAGAATCGTGGGAGGACGAGGTTTCTAGTGATGTAAAATTTATCGATTTCTAAGGTGTGGGTATGGGGCTCGAGTTTGTCCGAATTTCGAGATTCTTGTATAATTTGGTAGTTTTCGATTGGGTTGTGTTCCTTTAGTATATATTAATGATGTTAAACTAGTTTTGGCTAGATTCGTAGCAATCAGGAGCCAATTTGAGGGGCAAGAGCATAGCGGACTAGTGTTGTGGCCCGGTAGAGGTAAGTAATGGTTATAAATCTTGTCCTGAGGGTATGAAACCCAGGACTTCATATTTCTAACTGATTTTAGAATGGCGCACATGTAGGATGACGAGTATGTGGCGCACACTAATTTTTTTTGGATTGGACTTGGTCCGCTCCGCGGAAACTATTGAGTTGTATATTTTACTCAAAACCTTATGTTAGATTATGTTCTAAAGATTGTTGCAATATTTGGGCTATAAGCCGTGTTTGGGGCCTCGTGCCGATCTGTTTAGACCCCTTGGGTGCTTTTTACTGCTATTTTCCTCACTATTTATTGATGATATCACTCAGTCATATTGTGCTTACTGTTTTTGAAACTCAGCCTGATTAACACTACTTTGAGATTTAAAAATGATGTTTTGGGTAGAGTACCCCGTTTTACTGATTCGCCCGAGGGGATTTTGAGAGGTTCTGCTGAGTGAGGCCGAGGGCCTGATTGTGAGGATATGATACACTACGAGGTGGCTAAATATTAGCGCTTGGGCTGAAGGAGATCCTCCGGAGTCTGCACATACCTCCAGTGAGCGAACCGAGTGCCGAGTGCCGAGTGACGAGTGATTGGGAGGCATGAGTGACTGTGATGTATGCTCGATGGGCTGATTATGAGTGATTTTGAGGTATGCCGGAGGGGCTGATTATGAGTGACTGTGAGGCATGCTCGAGGGGCTGATTATGACACATGTTTTTTCCCCAGGGGCTACTTATGATTTTTACCACTTTCGCTCTGAACTTATGAAATATGTTTTTCCCGAGGGGCCTCTTTATGATTTTCATTTTCATACTAATATTTCGGTTTGAAGTTGTTGACAATATACATTTTTCAAAGGATTTTTTAAGAAGTTGGTTTTAAGGCAAGATGATTTCATATGTCTATGTTATACTGTTGGAAAGAAAGGATGTGCATATTGTAAATTGATGACATTGATTTTTATGTGTTTCTTGCCGCTTAGAGTTGATTATTTTCATTACTACTGAGTTGGCGTACTCACATTACTCCCTGCACCCCTGTGTGCAGATTCAGGTGCATATACCAATCATTAGTTGTCTATTCCGTGCGGAGCCGGAGTCCGGGATATAGAGGTAGCTGATCAGCGCCCGCAACATCTCTGTTTTCCCTTCTTGTTGTATCTAGCTATTTATTTAGAATTATTATATTATGATAGTACACCTTTTTGTCTTATCTCTCTTAGATGCTCATGACATGTTGACTTCGGGTTTTGGGGTTGGTTGCACTGTTTATTGGCCTAATGTATTTAGTGAACTCTGTATATTTAATGAAATGCTTGAAATTGGTTGGGATTTTGAAAGAAACTGTAAACATGTGATTATTGGCTAGCCTAGTTCCACGATAGGCGCCATCATGACCGGTTTAGGATTTGGGGTCGTGACAGTTTGGTATATGAGCCTAGGTTACATAGGACTCGACGATCATGAACAGGTTCAGTAGAGTCTTGCGGATCGGTACGGATACGTCTGTACTTATCTTCGCGAGGCTGCTGAATTCTTAGAAACATTTCTATCTTTCTTGAACTCTTTCGTGCTAATTTATTGATTCTTGAAATCTAAACTTACGTTTTTTCATTCTCTCACAAATAGTGAGGACACGACATACCGATCAAGGTGACTAGATGCCAGCTAGACCAGCGAGAGGTTGAGGCAGTAGTCGAGGCCGTGGTAGAGGTAGGTGGCCAGCCCGCACAGCAGCCGGGACAGTACCACAAGATCCCCTTATCGTTCAGGATCGGGTTCCCGCCGATGATGCTCTAGCGGAATAGGCTCAGGCACCGGCAGTGCCTATTATTATTCTGGGTCTTCAGGAGACCCTGTCTCAGATATTGACAGTATCACCAGTTTGGCTCAGGCAGTCGCCATGTCTTCTACTGCCACCATAGCTCAGGCCGAGGGAGGCAATTAGACTCCGGCTGCCCGGACACCTGAGCATGCTGTACGGGGTATTTAGGCACCGGGAGCAGCCCTATCTCAGCCAGTTGCCCGGTCCAGGATTATGTGGTCCATGCTATGCCTGAGGATGAGCGGCGCAGGGTGGAGAGGTTCAGCAGACTTCAGCCTCCGACTTTCAGCGGTACAGAGGGCGAGGATGCCCAGGGGTTTCTAGATAAGTGCCAGACGATACTACGTACTGCGGGTATTTTGGAGTCCAGTGGGGTCTCATTTGTTACATTTTAGTTTGCTGGTGCTGCCTTTACTTGGTGGGAGTCATTCGAGAGGCGTAGGCCGGTTGGTTCAGCACCTCTCACCTGGCAGTAGTTCTCCACGATCCTTTTGGAGAAGTATGTTCCTCAATCCCACAAAGAGGAGCATCACAGGCAGTTTGAGCAGTTGCGCTAGGGAGAGTTATCAATTACATAGTACGAGATGAGGTTTTCCGAGTTGGCTAGGCATGCTTAATAGATTGTCCCTACTGACACGGAGAGGGTGAGGAGGTTTGTATATGGTCTTACTTATCAGATCCGCCTATTTATGACTCGGGAGAGACTATCAGGTGCTTCATTCGAGTAGGTTGTTGACATATCTCAAGATATTAAGTCAGTTCGCCGCTAGGAGCGGAAGGAGAGGGAGGCTAAGAGGCCTTGTGGTTCGGGCATTTCTAGTGGTGCTCCCTTCATGGGGCAATTTCAGCAGGGTAGGGGCCGTTCGTTCAGGCCTCCTCAGTCAGCCTGCTAAGCGTATAGTGATGCATCTTCGGGGCATGGTCCCCGTGGTTCTCAGCCAGGCCGTACTTCATTTGGTGCCCTCCCAGCTTAGAGTGCAGCTCGAGCACCCCCAGTTCAGAGTTCTCCTATGCATGAGTCTTCCAGTGGCTGTTCTAGTGTCAGGGGTTTCTACCAGTCCCCGCCTCCAGCTCCAGGGAGTTATTTTGAGTGTGGAGAGTTCGAGCACATTTGGAGGCAGTGTCCCCGCCGTCCTGGTGGTTCTTCTCAGCAGAGGGGCCAGTCCTCGACTTCAGCTTCAGTTACTTCTCCACCCACCCAGGCCGCCAGAGGTGGTAGTCAGTCAGCCAGAGGTCAACCTAGAGGGGGAGGTCGAGCAGGGGGGGTCAGGCTCGCATGTATGCCTTTCCGGCCAGGCCAGATGCTATGGCCACAAATGCCGCGATCGCAAGTATTGTCTCAGTTTGTTGCCATAGATTCCTTGGCTTTATTTGACCATGGTTCTACATATTCTTATGTTTTTTCATATTTTTCCCATTTTCTGGGTATGCCCCGTGAGTCTCTAGTCACCTCTGTTCATGTGTCGACTCTGGTGGGTGATACTGTTATTGTGGACCATGTGTATCGGTGGTGCATGCTATCTATTGGGGGTCTGGAGACCTGAGTGGACCTACTGGTTCTCAGCATGGTCGATTTTGATGTGATATTGGCCATGGATTGGTTATCCCCGTGTCATTCTGTTCTTGATTGTCACGCTAAGACCGTGACCTTAGCTATGCCAGGGTGTCCGAGGGTTGAGTGGAGAGGTTCTTCTGAGTATATGCATAGCAGGGTGATTTCCTACCTGAAGGCTCATCGCATGGTTGAGAAAGGGTGTTTATCTTATCTGGCTTTTGTGAGGGATGTTAGTGGTGAGACTCCCACTATTGATTTGGTTCCTGTGGTCCGTGACTTTCTGGACGTGTTTCCTGCAGACCTGCCAGGCATGCCACCTAATAGGAATATTGATTTTGGTATTGACTTGGTGTCGGGCACCCAACCTGTATCTATTCCACCTTATCGTATGGCACCAGTGGAGCTAAAGGAATTGAAGGAGCAGCTTCAGGAATTCGTAGATAAGGGTTTCATCCGGCCTAGTGTGTTACCTTGGGGTGCACCGGTGTTGTTCGTGAAGAAAAAGGATGGGTCCATGCATATGTGTATTGATTATCGCCAGCTGAACAGAGTTACAGTGAAGAACAAGTATCCCTTGCCCCGTATTGATGACTTGTTTGACCAGCTTTAGGGAGCTACAGTGTTCTCCAAGATTGACTTGAGATGTGGGTATCATCAGTTGAAGATTCGGGATTATGACATTCCGAAGACTGCTTTCAGGACCAGATATGGTCATTATGAGTTCCTGGTTATGTCATTTAGGCTGACCAATGCCCTAGTTGTGTTCATGCAATTGATGAACAACGTGTTTCAGCCTTACCTTCATTCTTTCATCATTGTATTCATTGATGACATCCTGGTTTATTCTCGAAGCCAGGAAGAGCATGCTCAACATTTGAGAGTTGTGTTACAGAGGTTGAGGGAAGAGAAACTTTATGCAACATTCTCCAAGTGTGAGTTTTGGCTTGGTTCAGTAGCTTTCTTGGGGCATGTGGTGTCTAGTGAGGGTCTTCTATTGCTTCACCTTTGACTAGATCGACCCAGAAGGGTGCTCCATTCAGATGGTCTGATGAGTGTGAGGAGAGCTTTCAGAAGCTCAAGCCAGCTTTGACCACAGCTCATGTACTAGTTTTGCCTACTGGTTTGAGTTCTTACACAGTCTATTGTGATGCTTCTAGAGTTGGTTTAGGAGCGGTATTGATGCAGGACGGTAGGGTAATTGCCTACGCGTCTAGACAGTTGAAGGTGCACGAGAAGAATTATCCATTATATGTGTGGAGTGAAGTGTGAGATTTTCACTGATCATCGTAGTTTGCAGTATCTGCTGAGGCAGAAGGACTTGAATTTGCGTCATAGGAGATGGTTAGAGCTTTTCAAGGATTATGAACTCACTATTTTATATCATCCGGGGAAGGCCAATGTAGTGACCAATGCCCTGAGTCGCAGAGCAGAGAGTTTGGGGAGTCTAGCCTACCTTCCAGTAGCAAAGCGGCCATTAGCCCTTGATGTTCAGGACTTAGCGGGTCAGTTGGTGAGATTGGATCTATCAGAGCCCCCACGGGTGTTGGCTTGTGTAGCCTCCATGTATTCTCTTTACGATCAGATTAGAGCACGCCAATATGATGATCCACATTTTCTTGTTCTTCAGGATAGAGTCCGTCGCGGTAATGCCAGGGATGTGGTTATTGGTGATGATGGGGTCGTGAGGATGCAGCGCCGGATTTGCGTGCCCAATATAGACGTGCTTCGAGATTTGATTCTAGCTGAGGCCCATAGTTCGCGGTATTCCATCCATCCGAGTGACACAAAGATGTATCAAGATTTGAGGTAGCATTATTGGTGGAGGCGAATGAAGAAAGATATTGTTGAGTTTGTGGCTCGGTGTCTCAACTATCAGCAGGTCAAGTATTACACCAGAGACCAGGTGGATTGCTTCAGAGATTTGATATTCCAGAGTGGAAGTGGGAGCGGATCACCATGGACTTCGTAGTTGGACTCCCATGGACTTCGAGGAGGTTTGATGCTATATGGGTTATTTTCGATCGACTGGCCAAGTCCGCGCACTTCATTCCTGTTGGTACTACTTATTATTTAGAGCGATTAGCTGAGATTTATATCAGGGAGATTGTCCGATTGCATGGGGTTCCAGTTTCTATCATTTCCGACAGAGGTATTCAGTTCACATCTCAGTTTTGGAGAGCCGTACAGAGAGAGTTGGGTACCCAGGTTGAGTTGAGCACAACGTTTCATCCTCAGATCGACGGGCAGTCTGAGCGTACCATTCAGATTTTTGAGGATATGTTGCATGCTTGGGTGATTGACTTTGGTGGTTCATGGGACCAGTTTCTGCCACTAGTGGAGTTTGCATATAATAACAGCTATCAGNGAGAGGTTAGCTGAGATTTATATCAGGGAGATTGTCCGATTGCATGGGGTTCCAGTTTCTATCATTTCCGACAGAGGTATTCAGTTCACATCTCAGTTTTGGAGAGCCGTACAGAGAGAGTTGGGTACCCAGGTTGAGTTGAGCACAACGTTTCATCCTCAGATCGACGGGCAGTCTGAGCGTACCATTCAGATTTTTGAGGATATGTTGCATGCTTGGGTGATTGACTTTGGTGGTTCATGGGACCAGTTTCTGCCACTAGTGGAGTTTGCATATAATAACAGCTATCAGTCGAGTATCTAGATGGCTTTGTATGGGGATTTATATGGTAGGAAGTACAGATCTCCGGTTGGTTGGTTTGATTTGGGCGAGGCTAGGCTATTAGGCACAAACTTGGTTCAGGATACGTTCAGTATGGAGAAGTTGAGTCAGGAGCGGCTTCGCACGGCGCAGTCCAGGAAGAAGATTTATGCGGACCAGAAGGTTCGAGATGTGTCTTTCATTGTTGGGGATAAGATGTTGCTGAAAGGGTGGCCCATGAAGGGTGTTATGAGATTCAGGAAGAGGGTAAAGCTGAGACCCAGGTTCATTGGGCCATTTGAGGTTCTCCAAGGGGTTGGGGAAGTGGCTTACAAGCTTGCTATGCCTCTCAGTTTATCGAGTATTCATCCGGTATCCCATGTTTCAATGCTCCGGAAGTATGTTGGTGACCTGTCTCATGTTTTGGACTTCAGCACGGTTCAACTCGAGGGTGATATGTCATATGAGGTAGAGCCAGCGGCTGTTTTGGGTCGGCAGGTCAGAAAGCTGAGGTCTAAGGATATAGTTTCAGTGAAGGTTCAGTGGAGAGGGTAGCCGGTGGAGTATTCCACCTGGGAGACCGAGCGGGAGATGCGGGACATATATCCTCACTTATTCGAGACTCCAGGTATGTTTCTAGACCCGTTCGAGGAAGAACGTTTGTTTAAGAGGGGGAGGATGTAACGACCCGGACGGTCGTTCCATGAGTTTACCCCATTTCTGCTTTATCATATATTACTTAGCCTGTTTATGTTGTGTTGGGTCAGTCGGTTTGGGTCCGGAGTGGTCATGGTGAGAATTAAGGAATTTAGTCTCCTAAAGTAGCTTAATAGTTGGGAAAGTCGACTGAGAGTTGACGTATTGGTGAACAATCTCGGAATGCAGATTTTATGGCTCGGATAGCTTCGTTAGGTGATTTGGGGCTTAGAAGTGTGTTCGGAATGAAGTTTTGATGTCTGGTGTAGAATTAGGCTTGAATGGGCGAAAGTTAGTTTTTCGCGATTTTCAGTTGGCAGTGGAAAATAGGATATCGGGGTCGGAATGGGATTCCGGTAGTTGGCGTAAATCCATAATGTTATTTTGGGTATGGGTGAAAAATTTCAGGTAAATCGGAGGTGTTTTGGTTTGTTTAGGCGGTGTTGGCGAAATTGGGAAGTTTCAAAGTTCTTAAACTTGAATTTGATGTAATTTTGGTGTTTCCATGTTGTTTTTGGTGTTTCGAAGGCTCGACTAATTTAGAATAATGCTATGGGGTGTGTTGGTATGTTTGGTTGGGACCCCGAAGGGCTCGGGGTTGATTTCGGATGCTTGGCGGAGTTTTTGAACTTAAGAAAATGTAGCAAATGGCTGCTGGTGTAAGTTGGCCGCACCTGCGGATGGGTAGCTGCAGGTGCAACGTCGCAGGTGCAAAAGACCATGCGCAGGTGCAAAGGGAGGCTGGGCAGGAGGAGTCCGCAGGTGCGAAGAGTTGGCCCCACCTGCGAAGCCGCAGGTGCGGAGAAGTTTCCGCAGGTGCGAGGATTGGTCCGTTAGTGGGATATCGCAAGTGCGCACCTGGGACCGCAAGTGCGATTAAAGGTCCGCAGGTGCGGAATTGCTGGGCAGAACAGTATAAAAGAGGCCTCAGTGAAATTTATTCATTTCACCATTGATGCATGCGGTTGGAGCTCATTTGAAGGAAATTTGAAGAGAGAATTCGTGGGTCTTCAGTGGAGGTAAGTTCCCGAGTTATTAAAGTCGATTCTATGCTATTTGTTCGGATTGGGCTTGTAAATTGAAAGATTAAAGTAGGAAAAGGTTGGGAAGAATGGGTGGAGGATTGGAAAATTCTTTTGGTAATTTGGGTAGGCAATTGTGGTATGATTATGGTGTTTTTGGTATCTGTACAATCGTGGGAGGATGAGGTTTCTAGTGATGTAAATTTTATCGATTTCCGAGGCGTGGGCCCGGGGCTCGGGTTTTGCTGAATTTCGAGATTCTTGTATAATTTGGTAATTTTCGATTGGATTGTGTTCCTTTAGTATATATTAATGATGTTAAACTGGTTTTGGTTAGATTCGGAGCAATCGAGAGCCAATTTGAGGGGTAAGAGCATAGCAGACTAGTGTTGTGGCCCGGTAGAGGTAAGTAATGGTTATAATTCTTGTCCTGAGGGTATGAAACCCCGGACTTCATATTTCTCACTGATTTTGGAATGGCGCACATGTCGGATGACGAGTATGTGGTGTGCACTGATTTTTTTTGGATTGGACTTGGTCCTCTCCGCGGCAACTATTGAGTTGCATATTTTACTCAAAACCTTATGTCAAATTATGCTCTAAAGATTATTGCAATATTTGGGCTATAAGCCATGTTTGGGGCCTAGTGCCGATCTGTTTAGACCCCTTAGGGGCTTTTTACTGCTGTTTTCCTCACTGTTTATTGATGATTTCACTCAGTCACATTGTGCTTACTCTTTTTGAAACTCAGCCTGATTTACACTACTTTGAGATTTAAAAATGATGTTTTGGGTCGAGTACCCCGTTTTACTGATTCGCCCGAGGGGCTTTTGAGAGGTTCTGCTGAGTTAGACCGAGGACCTGATTGTGAGGATATGATACTCCATGAGGTGGCTTGATATTAGCGCTTGGCTGAAGGAGCCCCTCCGGAGTCTGCACACACCCCTAGTGAGCGTACCGAGTGTCGAGTGACGAGTGATTGGGAGGCATGAGTGATTGTGAGGTATGCCGGAGGGGATGATTATGAGTGATTCTGAGGTATGCCTAAGGGGCTGATTATGAGTGACTTTGAGACATGCCCGAGGGGGTGATTATGACACATGTTTTTGCCCGAGGGGCTACTTATGATTTTTACCACTTTCGCTCTAAACTTATGAAATATGTTTTGCCCGAGGGGCCTCTTTATGATTTATTTCATTTTCATACTAAATCTTTCAGTTTGAAGTTGTTGAAAATATACATTTTTCAAAGGATTTTTCTGAAGTTGGTTTTAAGGCATGATGATTTCATATATCTATGTTATACTGTTGGAAAGAAAGGTTGTGCATATTGTGAATTGATGACATTGATTTTTATGTGTTTCTTGCCGCTTAAACTTGATTTATTTTCATTACTACTGAGTTAGCGTACTCACATTACTCCCTGCGCCCCTGTGTGCAGATTCAGGTGCAGAAACCGAGTATTAGCTATCTATCCCGTGCTGAGCCGGAGTGCGGGATATAGAGGTAGCTGTTCAGCGCCCGCAACATCTCTGTTTTCCCTTCTTGTTGTATCTAGCTATTTATTCGGCTGTTTTGTATTATGATAGTGCATCTTTTTGGCTTATCTCTCTTAGATGCTCATGACATGTTGACTCCGGGTTTTGGGGTTGGTTACACTATTTATTGGCCTAATGTATTTAGTAAACTCTGTATATTTTATGAAATGCTTGAAATTGGTAGGGATTTTGAAAGAAACTGTAAACATGTGATTATTGGCTAGCCTAGTTCCACGATAGGTGCCATCACGGCCGGTTTAAGATTTGGGGTCGTGAAATCTAAAGCATGCCTTTGTTGGCTTGATATGGCGCTTGGGCCACTAGGGCCCCTCCAGAGTCTTTACACCCCCTGGACAGGGATATTGTCTGAGTGTTGTATTCTAGAGATGGATATTCTCCTAGACATGGATATTGTCCGATTGTTGTATTTCGGAGATGGATCTTCTCCGTCGGACTGGACATGCCTTTTCCTTAGTACGGAGTGACTACGGTCACCGGTGTTTATGCATATTCCGGGATGGAACTTCCCTGGGCCTGTGAGCCATATATAGTTCTGGGTGGACTTCTGTGGGAGAGGTGTGAGCAATATGTGCATTTTAACACTGTGACATGTTGGCATACGGAGCATATTGAGGTATATCTAGCATATTCTGTTGTTATTTTCTAATAAACTATGAACATGGCTAAATTTTGTATGCTGATGATTTAATTATTGAGGTTTAGTCCGCCACTATCTCTCAGCCCATAGTTTGGGTTCGTTACTTCTGAGCTGGTGTACTCACGTTACCCCCTGCATATATCAGGTACACCGGGACCCGGTAGTGGATACTGAGTAGCTATCAAAGTTTCATTGGAGTCGTCGAGGTAGCAGCTGGCGATCACAAACTCGTCTTCTCTTTCTTACTCTACCTGTTATTATTTATTTTGAGACTATTTTGTCCATTTCTCCCTTTCCTTGCCTTATGTTATAGTAGCTCATGACTGAGTGACACCGGATCCGGGGTTGGAGATTTTAAATTTTGTTTCGAATATTGTTTTAAACTTCAGATTATTAGTATTATCAGTAAATTCGTTTAAAATTGTACTTTTACTGGAAATTGAATTTAGCTTAGATAAAATGGGCGGCTTGCCTAGTTCTACGATAGGCGCCATCACGACTCCAAAATCGGTTCGTGACAAGTTAGTATCAGAGCTCTAGGTTAAGTAGGTCTCACCAGTCATGAGCAGGTTTAGTAGAGTCTTGCGGATCGGTACAGAGACGTCTGTACTTATCTTCGAGAGGCTGCATAACCTTTAGCAAAAATCTCACATTCTCGAACTCTTGTCGTGTGAATCCATTAATTCAACCTGAAGCGTAATTCTTTGAACTAATTTCATGTATTCGAACGTGCACATGAGCGCTCGGTATCAGCTGTGCATCGATGGCTTGTGACTTCCATGAACGGGATGTGATTTTTAGCACGTTTGGGGCCAGTATGGAGGACTTGAGGCTGAATTTTTGTCTATGGCGTGGGTGCCAAGATTTTGTTTGTGTGAGCACATGTATTTGGGAACATATATGTCCGTTGGTGTCCAATGAAGGTATCCCTATGGTAATACGAGTGTGGGTAGGGCTTCCAGAAGCTCAAGGTTTCTTTGACCGCAACTCCAGTGTTAGTTCTGCCATCAGCTTCAGGTTCTTATACCGCTTATTGTGATGTCTCGGGGGTAGGAATTGATTGTGTCCTAATGTAGGAGGGTAAAGTAATTGCATAATAGTTATGATCTTCGAAATTGTATAGAGATATATCAATT
This sequence comes from Nicotiana knightiana, assembly GCA_005239525.1. Classification (NCBI taxonomy): domain Eukaryota; kingdom Viridiplantae; phylum Streptophyta; class Magnoliopsida; order Solanales; family Solanaceae; genus Nicotiana; species Nicotiana knightiana. The sequence continues at coordinate 50,051 of ML398684.1, read as the reverse complement.
TGAGGCTAAGTAGGCAGGGGTGTCTCCTGCGGGTGGTTCTTGTGCGTGATCCTTATGTTGTTCTGTAGTAAGTTCCCTTCTTGTAGTAAATGTTATATGGGAATTGTGAGTTATTGTTGTCTTGATCGCTGGCTTTGAGCCAAGTGGGGGAGTTCGTTAATGATAAGTTGATTGCACGATTATGTGTTGTATTTATTTCAGTTTGAGGTATATTGGTGAATCTGTTATGACTTGCAGAGGTGGAGTCCAGGAATGACTCCAGAAATGGGAATTCTTCGATACAGGTTGTAATGTACTCTATTGGTAAAAATGGTTTTATTAAATGATTGAGGTGTAGCTGTAAATGGTGTAGTCTGTGTGAAGTAGGAATTTTCTTGGTTGCTTCGAAATGTGGGTTACTTCCTAGTATGTTGGTGTGCAAGAGAGGTCAGGTTGTTCTGTTTGCTTTGTCAGTGTAATTGAGATTTGCGTAGAGTAGATGACTCTCGAGAATGGTTCTAACAGATTCAGGGTTTATATATAACCATTGGGAATCTTCAAGATGTGTAAGTGGCTAGGAACTGATATTTACATTGGAAGGTCTCAAGGTTTGTGACATTTCTATATCGTTGCAGATTCTTCATTGCAGTATCATGAAAGGGGAAGAATGGTTTAAATTCATAGAAAGTCTCTTTAGAGTAAGTATTGAGATATGATACATTTGGGGGTGCCTAAGAGATGTTCAGCGGCTTATGAGCCTCAAGGTGATATGGTTTTGTGCTAGGGTCTTGTGTGGTGAGTCTAGGTTGAGAATTGCAGTATTATGACAAGGAGAATTATCAATTCGAGGGTAAGTGAGAAGTAACTTGGATAAATATTGCAACTTGGTAGTAAGTCGGATCGGCATGGTAAGGGATACGATTAGTTCTTTGGGTGTTCATGAGGTAATGAGTTTTTACAGGTGTTTCTTAGCAATGCTCTTGGGTTTTGGTGACCTGCGTAGCGTGGTTGAGTTAGAAGCATTCAGTTCTGATGGTTTGGTGTTGTGCAAATGGGATTCGAATGGTTCCTGATGGTTTCTACCACGGTTAGAGATGTGTATTTTCTACTGGCGTGAGGAGCATGAGAGGGACTGTGATTTTGCTTCTATATGGGATCAAATGTAACTTCTTGGCTAGTTGGGTACATAGTTGCTTGTTGCTCGAAAGGGGCTATAAAGTTCCATATTTATCATATGATGGCATGGTGTATGTAGTACGTTGTGTAGAGTCGAGATTTGCATGTGCAAGTTCTCAGTTCAGTTCTAGAACGAAGGTCAAAATTCTTAGGCAGCATTGGCAGTTTCAGATGACTAAGTAAATGATATCTATTGGTGGCTTGAAGTATTTCATGTGGACCAGCGTTTCAATGGGGTCACTCATTGTAGCGGAGTTATGTGAAGGTATGATCCTCCGTGTCAGATTCGCGTGTTTTGGTTTTACGATGTGTGGCAGGCTCTTAGAATGGTGTTGTGATGGTAATTGTTAATGGAAAAATAGTCCTCTCATGTTAATCTTTTCTATGATTTGAGTTCGTGGGATATTACTATTGAGTGCACTAGTTGCACAGGTTATGGCTTCGAATTGTATTGATGTGTCATGTCATCAGAGTGGTCGTGTTGGATGAGAAAAGGTCATTGGACCTAGAATGAATATTGTTAGAATTGTCTACAACATAGTTGGAAGGATAAATATTGGGAGTCCGCTTAGAAATTTGCTATAATTCTTGTTTGGTAAGGGGGAGCTTTATGTCAGACTGATCGGACGAATGGCTGTTAGTTTCTACGTGTTTCTGTCATCATCGGCAATATATGAAAGTGTTAGAGCGAGACATTTCTTGATAAGAGGTTACGTACCGGTATTGGGTTGTTTTGAGCAGCTAATGTGATTAGGAGTTATCGCTATGAGTGTTTGAGTCATGCGGTATATTATGTGATTACATCTGGGTTATAGATATGGCTTGACACAGCATGTTCAGACTTATTCATTTTGTAGTTGTGGAATTTTGATCTCGTAAATTATTTCAGAAGTGGGAAAAATTGGTTCTAAGGTTTATGGGTCAGGTTGGATTTCGAAATTTCGATTGTGTTGTGCTATTGGACCTATATGGGATAGGGTGACGTGGGATCACCTCCGAGTATGTGCATGGTAGGCTACACGACATTTTGGTGGTGTTTGGAACAACTCTAGGCACGTTCGAGGACGAACGTATGTTTAAGTGGGGGAGAATGTAATGATCCAGCCGGTCGTTCCATGAGATTAGCCCCGTTTTCCCTGTTTCAGCTTTTTCATGTATTAATTAACTTAATTATGATGTGTTGGGATGGTTGGTTCGGGTTCGGAGTGGTCGTAGTGAGAAATGAGATACTTAGTCTCTTAAGTTGGCCTTATGATTGGAAAAGTCAACCCGGAGTTGACTTATAGATAAACGATCCCAGAATGCGGATTTTATAGCTTGAATAGCTTCTTTAGGTGATTTGGGACTTAGGGGTGTGTTCGGAATGAAGTTTTGGTGTCCGGTGTAGAATTAGGCTTGAATTGGCAAAAGTTAATTTTTGCGATTTCCGGTTGGCAGGGGAAAATAGGTTATCGGGGTCGGAATGGGATTCCGAAAGTTGGAGCAGGTTCGTAATGTGATTTTGGATATGTGTGCAAATTTGCAGGTCAATCGGATGTGTTTTGGATGGTTTAGACATATTTGGTGAAATTTGGGAGTTTCTAAGTTCATAGGCTTGAATCCGAGGTGAATTTAGTGTTTTGATGTTATTTTGGGTGTTCCGAGGTTGCGACCAATCCGGGTGACCATTTATGACTTGTTGGTATTTTTGGTTGGGGTCCCGAGGGGTTCGGGATGATCTCGGATGGCCATCGGGGAGTTTTGAAGAGTGAAAGGTTGTTGGTGTGAAGTCTTCTGATGTTTCCGCACCTGCGGATAGGGGACCACAGGTGCGAGCCCGCATAAGCGGACAAGGCTCCGCAGATGCGGGATTTGGATGGATCAGTGAAGGTCGCAGATGCGGAGGATTGGTCGCAGGTGCGGAAATGGTCCTTTAAGTGATTTTTCGCAGATGCGTACCTGGGACCGCAGGTGCGAGAAAAGGACCGCATGTGCGGTCATCGCTGTGTAGAACATATAAAAAGGACCCTTAGCAAATTTTGGTCATTCTTTCACCATTCTTATTCGGGTTTGAAGCTTTTGAAGGGTTTTTGAAGAGGGAAATCGATAGTTCTTCATTGAGGTAAGGATTTTGGACTTTAAAACTCGTTTATATGTGATTAAAGGTCTGATTAATGGCAAAAATTGGGGGAAAACAGTGCTAAAAATAGGTAATTAGGGCTTGTGATTTAGAGACNTATAAAAAGGACCCTTAGCGAATTTTGGTCATTCTTTCACCATTCTTATTCGGGTTTGAAGCTTTTGAAGGGTTTTTGAAGAGGGAAATCGATAGTTCTTCATTGAGGTAAGGATTTTGGACTTTAAAACTCGTTTATATGTGATTAAAGGTCTGATTAATGGCAAAAATTGGGGGAAAACAGTGCTAAAAATAGGTAATTAGGGCTTGTGATTTAGAGACCTTAAAATTGAAATTTGAGGGGTCATTTGGACTCCGATTTCAGTGTTCTTGGTATGTATAGACTCGTGGGAGGATGGGGATTCTTGTGGTATAAATTTTATCGAGTTCCGAGACGTGCGCCTAGGGGTTGGGTTTGACCAATTTCGGGATTTTTAGGTAAATTTTGTAATTTTCGAATGGGTTTCATTCCTTGGCATATTATAATGATATGAATCTGATTTTTGGTAGATTTGGAGAACTCGAAGGCCCTGTCTAGAGGAAAAGGCATTGAGGGCTAGGTCTTTAGCTGGTTTTGAGGTAAGTAACATTTCCAAACTTGGTTATGAGGGTTCGAAAACCCGAGCTAAATGATTTATGACTATAGTTGAGGTGACATACATGCCAAGTGACGGGCGTGCGGGCATGCACCGAGTATTTGTGGCATGGCATATCCCATGACATTTTTCTAGTAGCTATTACTGATCGATATCCGTACTTCTATTAATGTAGTAATTGTGAACCTGTTAGAAATCATGTTAAGAATAAATGCTAGGCTTCACACCGAAAATGCTGAGACCTGAGTGGTCGTATATTACTGTCTCATTTTGTGATTGTTTGATTTCATATACTCAGTCCTGTTATAGCATATCACTTCATACCTCAGTCTCAGTATTGTTAATTATATGCATACTTATCATTGTCTTGGGTTGATGGAGGCATTTGTGATCCATGTGAGTGAGACTGGAGAGTAATGACTAAGTGAGGCCGAGAGCCTGTTATTGAGACAGTTATAAGATCGGACTGCACACCGCAACGATACCATATCATTCCTTCGTTGGCTTGATATGGCGCTTGGGCCACTATGGCCCCTCCGGAGTCTTTACACCCCTAGTGAGCGCATTGATGATGAGGGGTGGATCTTCCCTGGACATGGATCTTGTCCGAAGCTGATGTTATGTGAGGGATGGATCTTTCGTGGACATGGATCTTGTCCGAAGCTGATGTTATGTGAGGGGTGGATCTTCCCTGGATATGGATATTGTCTGAGTGTTGTATTCCGGAGATGGATCTCCGTGGAGATGGACTGGCCTTTTCCTCAGTATGGAGTGACTACGGTCAACGGTGTTTATGCATATTCCGGGATGGAACTTCCCTGGGACTGAGAGCCATATATTGTACTAGGTGGACTTCTATGGGAGAGTTGTGAGCACTATGTGCATTTTCACACTGTGACATGTTGGCATGCAGAGCATATTGAGGTATATCTAGCATATTCTATTGTTATTTTATTATAAACTGTGAACATGCCTAAATTTTTTACGCTGATGATTTAATTATTGAAGTTTAGTCTGTCACTACCTCTCAGCCCATAGTTTGAGTTCGTTACTTCTGAGCTGGTGTACTCACGTTGCCCCTTGCACACATCAGGTACACCGGGACCCAGTAGTGGATACTGAGCAGCTGTCAGAGTTTCATTGATGTCGTCGAGGTAGCAGCTGGCGATCGCGACCTCGTCTTCTCTTTCTTACTCTACCTGTTGTTATTTATTTTGAGACTATGTTGTCCATTTCTCCTTTTCCTTGCTTTATGTTATAAAAGCTCATGACTGAGTGACACAGGATCCGCGGTTCTAGATTTTAAATTTTATTTCAAATATTTTTTTAAACTTCAGATTATTAGTATTATCAGTAAATTCGTTTAAAATTGTACTTTTATTTGAAATTGAATTAAGCTTAGATAAAATGGGCAGCTTGCTTGGTTCTACGACAGGCGCCATCACGACTCCCAAATCAGGTCGTGACAAAAATATTGTATTATTGAACCATTTTTCTTAAACACATGAATACATATGGGCCATCAAGGCCTCTGAAATACTGTACAAAATGAATCTCTGTCTACAAAGCCTCTATAATTATTTGACATCAAATGGGACAGGGTACCAGCCTACCCATAAGTCTGTAGAAAACTTCTGACATGATGACTCATAGATTCGCCTGCACTCCGAATGAGGTGGAATCTTACCGATTCTTCACTGAAGCCAATCTCGTCTACTATGAGGGCTCATCAAGCTGTTTATCTATACCTGTAGGCATGAATGCGGCGTCCCCAACAAAAGGACAGCAGTACGAATAATGTACTGAGTATGTAAGGCAGAACTGAAACGTAGCAATAAGTCAACATTAATTAAAGACATATAAGAATTAACCTGAATCTCTGAAGTGCCACCGTATATGCATACTTATTGTTACTTACATATATACAACACTTCTCTTTGAGACTATTATCCATAACGTATGATACATGACTGCCCAACTGATTAGTGGTAACTGCCCGACCAGCCGTAGCTCGGTGGTAAACACATAACTCCCTAACCAGTGGTAAATAAAAATGCATAATTGCCTAACCGGTGTAGCTTCCCGACCGGCTATAGCCCAATGGTAAATGAAGATGCATGACTGCCCAACTGGTGGTAAATAATGATACATAACTGGACAACTGGTGGTAACTTCCCGACCGGCTGTAGCACGGTGGTAAATGCATAAAGATGCATGTACATGTATTACTATATCATAGACATTAACATCTCTACCATATACCTCATTAAGGACTTAGGAATATGCTTAGGCATGCTTGAATATCACTTTACATGAATAACATATATATCCTTAACTACTAAGAGTAGAACCACTTATTGAATATCATTACGTTTACGTATCATTACTTGTATCATGCCTAAAGAAATAAGGATTAGCCTTAACATACCTAGATTAGGGAAAATCCGTATGATAGGATCATGTGCTTTGTTCTCTGGATACATTGTGTCAAAGAATGAGATTCCAAATTATTGGATTGTAATGCACTACATGTCATTGTTTAAGTATCCATTTGAAGGATTCTTGATTAATGAGTTCTCAGGATCTGGAAAATGCCTAAAATACATGTGTGGAATGTGTTTGGCTAGTGGTAATCAAGTTCTTAAAGAGGAAGGATATGGTGGAGAAGAAAGTAGAAGAAACAATTTGCTCATTATTGTGTTTCATCTTGCTTTACAGGTTCATTTGTTATGTTTTTCTCAGAATTAGACACTCTCAAGGAGGATTCTAGATCATCCTCATTTCAAGATGTTTCAAAGAGAAATGACGGCAAGTGCATATACAAGTCACTTTGTGCAAAATATACAAGTTTGTAATATTGACTCAAAATGATGTTTCTTATGTCCTGTAAATATGCCACCTCCTAAAATTATTTAAGAGTCATCAAAGGGGTAAAGGGACTGCTGCCACGTGGGGGTGGGGTGTGAATTTTAGTCTTATCCTATAGTTAATTAATTAATTAGGTGTCATGACCCCAAATCCCAAGCCGGCCGTGATGGCACCGATCATGGAACTAGGTTAGCCAACAACCACATACTGACATAATATTTCATATTTTTCAAAATTGTTCCGATATTCACAAAAGTGTTTAGATTTCCACAATTTCAACAAAACAAACCAAATAAATAGTCTAACAACTACCCCCAAAACCTGGAGTCAACACGTCATGAGCATATACGAGTAGAAAAAAATAACTCTACTGTCATAATACATCAAGTCTCGGAACGAGGAACTAAATACAAAACAAGAAATGGGAAAAGAGATGTTGTGGACGCTGAACAATTACCTCGAAGTCCCAACTCCGGCTCCACAAGAAGGAAGAAAACTAACGCTCGGTACCAGCACCTGTATCTGCACGCAGTGGTGCATGGAGTAATGTGAGTACGCCAACTCAGCAGTAATGAAAGTAAATAATGTCTAAGGCAACAAAATACGTAAAAACAATCATAAAATAGCAGAGAATGAACTCCTTCTTTCAGAAAAACACAAATATGATGCCTTACAACATTTAAAAATCAATCTTAGTAAAATATCATTTGAAATGTGACTTATCACAAATTCCATAGAAATCAAGGTAATTTAATATAGAAATGATAGAAATCATAGATAGCCTCTCGGGCAAAAGCATATTTCATAAATCGCCCTTGGGCATAACATCCCTTAGAATTCGTCACTCAGCATGCCTCACCATCACTCTGTGTCAGCCCCTCGGGAAATATCACAGTCACTCATGCCTCCTAATCACTCGTCACTCGGTACTCGGCACTCGCACTCAGTAGGTACCTGCGCTCACTGGGGGTGTGTACAGACTCCGGAGGGGCTCCTACAGTCCAAGCGCTAATATCAAGCCATCTCGTGGCATAATCGCTCAGGCTCTCGGCCTCTCACATATCATAAACATGTAACATGCTGCGACGTGCAGCCTGATCTCATAGCATCCTCAAAACATCGGCCCTCGGCCACACTCAGTCAGAAATCTCTCAAAACAAAAGCCACTCGGGATATTAGTAAAATGGGGTACTCGACCCAAAATATCATTTTATATCTCAAAATAGTGTAAATAAGACTGAGTTTCGAAATCAGTTATACATAATATGGCTGAGTGTAAATCATAAGTCAACAGAGTGAGGAATAGCAGTAAAAACCCCCAAGGGGTCTAAACAAGTCGGCACAAGGCCCCAAACATGGCTTACAACCCAAATATAATAATAGTCTGAAAACACGATTTAACATATGATTTAAAAGTAAATACAGAACTCAATGATTTTCACGGGAAGGACCAAGTACAAATTCCCAATCTGTGCACGCCACACACTAGTCATCCAGCATGTGCGCCACTCCAAAATAGTGAGAAAATATGAAATCCGGGGTTTCATACCCTCAGGGCAACACATTTATTACTTACCTCAAAACAAGCTAAAATCCTAGCCCACAGTGCTCTTGCCTCTATACTCAGCCTCCGAATGCTCCGAATCTACCAAAAATTAGATTCATATCATTATTATATGCCAAGGAGCGAAACCCATTCGAAATTTATCAAAATTACCCAAAAATACCGAAATTGGCCAAACCCAACCTTCTGCCCATGTCTCGGAATCTGATAAAGTTTACATCACAAAATTCCTCATCCCCCCACGAGTCTACACATATAAAATGCATCGAAATCCGACCATAAATGACCCCTCAATTCCTCAATTAAAGTCTCAAATTCCCAAGCCCTAAACCCCCAATTTATACCATTAAATTCCACTAATTCCACTCTTAATCACCCTAATATAGACATAGAATCGAGTGTTAGGTCCAAGAAACTTATCTCTACGGAAAATCCCTCTTCAATTTGCTCCAAAAAGCCTCAGCCCGTATGAAAATATGATGAAATAAGCCAAAAACTTGCAAAGTCATCTATTTATATGGCCTGCCCAGCGATTGCCACATCTGCGGCCTTTTCTCCGCACCTACAGATCCGCACCTGCAGTCCCAGGTGTACACCTGCGGAAATTCACTTAAGTCCCATTTCTCGCGCCTGCGGTTAATCACCCGCACCTGCGGCTTTGCAAGTGCGGTTCAGGTCTCGCACCTGCGACTTCCGCACCTACGTATGCTGGCCCGCACCTGCAGCATCGCACCTGCGGCTACACTTCCGCAGGTGTGGCCACACCAGAAGCTTGGCACCAGCAGCTTCTTAAGCTGCATTTTCCAACTTTAATCCTTTTGATGACCATCTGAAATCATCCCGAGCCCCTCGGAACCCCAACTAAAAACACAAACAAGTCATAAATGACCCCCCCCCCCCGAACTTAGTCGAACCCTCGGTACACCCAAAACAACATCGAAACTCCAATTCAACCCATGATTCAAGCCTAATATTCCTAAAACTTCCGAAAATCACCAACGATGCCGAAACCAACCAAAACACATCAGAATGACCTGAAAATTTGCACACACGTCTAAAATGACACTACGAACCTGCTCCAACTTCCTGAATTCCATTTCGACACCGATAGCTAATTTTCCACTATCGATCGGAAATCGCCAAAAACTCAATTTCGCCAATTCAAGCCTAATTCTACTACGGACATCAAAACCACATTTCGAAAACACTCCTAAGTCCCAAATCACCTAATGAAGCTATCCGAACCATAAAATCTAGATTCCGAGATCGTTTACAAATAAGGTAACTCCCAGTTTACTTTTCCAACTATTAAGCCAATTTAAGAGACTAAATGTCTCAGTTCTCATCACGACCACTCCGAACCCGAACCAACCGACTCAACACGAAAAAAATTAGGCTAATCAACACACAATAAGCAGAAAAAGAGGGAACATGTTTAAATCCTACGGAACGACCGGCCGGGTCGTTACATTAGGTAATGTCCCGCTACCCGGTAATTAACCAATTACCCGAATAATTAAGAATTATTTCAAATTACTTACAATTATACTTATCTTTAACACACTTTATACATCTTAATATCGTGGTCATGTGGTAACATATAAAATAAATACATACACTATTATTTTATTAAAACATCCATGTAAAAATACATATATTTTCTCAACTTATAATTTTCCTAATCTCATATAAAGAGTAAAAATTCTCGTATGTTTAATTCTTAAAATGGTAAAAATGACAACCTTCTTTTGTTGTGAAAAAAGTAATTTATATCTTTACAATAAAGAAAATATCATAAACTTTTCTCATAGTATGTGTATAATTTAAAACATATAAGAAAGTAGTAATATTAATAACTATATAAAATCATATTTTTCAAACCATTTTTTTCAAAAATGTTCCACTCAAATTACCATATCAATATATATAACGGTATCAAGGTTGTTAAACTTGCGGGGTGTAATGTCCTTCCACCCTTTATAACATTCGTCCTCGAATGTTAACTCTTAGAGATTTATAAAATTTTCACTAGGGTCTCCTTTGTAAATTAAACTAAAACCCAAATTATATCTAAATTCTCAGCTATCCACAACCTTTTATACTTGAGTATCTCATATCTTATTCACTTTTAACTTACTTACTTTACAATCTCGCACCGTATCTTCTATTTCTTTCGTAACCTCCATTCCATATTACGCCTTAAAGCTCTACTGTGATACCTGTACCTCTGGTGCATACAAAATCTAGTGAAAGCTTCATACTGACTTCTTACGACTCAGCTCTACGGCACGATCTGGAAACAAAAGAATGGTACCATTTCCTAAATGCCCTATAGCATCTCAATTATAAATGTGGCACGCAACACACCAATAAGTGATACTCTACAGCACGGCTTTGTAGAATTCCTACGACACGACCCGCTATGATACCACTTTGTCACGCCCCGAACGTGGAGAGGCATGGCTGGCACCCGGTGTCGCATTGGCCCGAGCGAACCACTCTATAACTCATGATCATTCGACCAAAACTAGACAATTCTTAGGTTGAGTTGGCTGAACCCATTCGTTTCGTAACTATCATTGGCGTACATGGCCACAACTTATAATGTACAAATGTAAGTGGTAAAACACTGTATCATTTATCCATTTTTCTTAACACATGAATACATATGGGCCGTGAAGGCCTCTGACATACTGTACAAAAGGAATCTCTGTCTACAAAGCCTCTAAGATTATTTGACATCAAATGGGACAGGGTATCGGCCTACCCATAAGTCAGCAGAAAACATCTAACACGATGACTCATAGATTCGGCTGCACTTCGAATGAGGTAGAATCTTACCGATCCTTCGTTGAAGCCAATCTCATCTACTATGATGGCTCATCAAATTTTTTATATATATCTGCAGGCATGAATGCAACGTCCCCAACAAAATGACGTTAGTATGAATAATATACTGAGTATGTAAGGCATAACTGAAACGTAACAATAAGTCAACATAAATTAAGGACATATAAGAATAAACTTGAATCTCTGAAGTGCCACCATATATGCATACTTATTGTACTTATATATATACAACACTTCTCTTTGAGACTATTATCCATATCGTATGATACATGACTGCCCAACTGATTAGTGATAACTGTCCGACCGTGTAACGATCCGACCGGTTATTTTTTGTTATCGGACCACGTTCCCCTAAATGCGACTTCCCGTAGCGGCTTATTATGATTTATGACTTTCGGGGCATGTGGTTCGTGATTCAGAACTGTTTAGAGTGATATAGGAACACTTGGTTCCTTAAGGTTGGACTTTAAGGCCAAGTTTGACTTCGATCAATATTTTGAGTAAACGGCCTTGGAATTGAGTTTCGATGGTTTCGGTAGCTTCGTATGATGATTTTGGACTTGGGCGTATGTTCGAAATGGGTTTTGGATGACCCAGGAGCATTTCAACACCCAATAGCGAAATAAGAGTTTCCTTAAGTTCATATTGTGGTTTGGGACGTGTTTTTGTGTTATCGAAGTCCAAATGGAATTCTCAGACCGGAAATAGTTCCTATATGTCATTCATGACTTGATCTCAAAATTTGGGGTCATTCGGAGTAGTATAGGTCAGTTCGGCGCATTGTTAGCGAATTCAAGAAACTTAAAGTTCCTAAGTTTTATTCTAGTGGTTTTGAGGTGTGATTTTGAGTTTTAGCATTGTGTTGGGTGTTTCAAAGGCTCTAGCGAGTTTGTATTATGATTTGGGACTTGTTGATATACATGGGTGGGGGCTCGGGTGGGCCCAGGTGCTTCTCGGGCACCAAACGAGGCCAAAAACCAACTGAAGCAGTTGTTGGTGCACCTAATCTGGTGTGACTGCAGGTGCGGTTGCCCAGTCGCAGGTGCGAGACCGCTCTTGCGGTCCTTGCCTCGCAGGTGCGGCTTCAGGTGAGGCTGCCCATTTCTCGTAGGTCCGGATAATATCGACAGGAGTGGAGCTGCAGGTGCGAGCTCCTCTCCGCAGGTGCAAGCATAGGCCCCGTGTCCCTCTTCCGCAGGTGCAAGACCGCAGGTACGGTTCTTGAGCCGCAGGTACGGTACCCTTGTAGGCAGTGAGTTCTTTAAAACACGGGACATAATCATTTTCACCCCATTTCTTCCCCCATAGTCAACCTTGAGAGCTTGGAAAAGAGCCAAACGACCTAGCTACTGAAAGGTAAGTGATTTCTACTCTAATGTTAGTTTAATGCATGAATTTCTAGGTAGATTAACCTCCTAATTAGTGAAAATCAAGGGTTAGAGTAAAAACTTAGGGCTTTATGAAATTTGGGGAATTACCCACTAACTAGCTATGAAATCTTACGAAAACCATACATTAACGATCCTTAGGTTATGGGTAAGTTATTCCTTCGAAAATTTTCGAAATTCGAGCATCCGGGCCTGGATGAATTTTGGGATTGCTTCAAGTAGGATGAAACGACTAAGTAAATAGGAGAATTCCATGCTTGTGGGTGTAAATTGATATATTTATGTAATATTTGGCTAGTTTCGAGTCCTTTGGTGATGAGTTTGAAGTTTCGGGCGCGTTCTTGACCCGGAGGGTAGGTTCAGCATGAGGTGAGTCTCCTTTCTAACCTTGTAAGAGGGAATTGTCCCCCTAGGTGATTTAAATGACTATGTGCTAATGTTTGTGGGGGCTATGTACGTACAAAGTGACGAGAGTCTGTACGTAGCGGCTATTATTGTTATGTCCGGGTAGTTAGGCCTACATCATGCCTTGTGTTTTTCCTTGAATTGAACTATATGCTTTATGAATTTATTTCATAGGCGGTTTTGCTTCCCTGAGATCATGGAATTTGAGAATTTAAAGGAATTTTTCACTGGAAAATAATTTATGAAGGATATTGTGTGTGCATGCGACCGCTTCGCAATTTACATTCTGCGAGCAGAGTGTTATTTCCTACAATCTCATGGGAGTGGGTGGTACGCCACAGCGAGATTGAAAGATGTAATTATGGTTTGGGCCATTCGACCCTCGGCGGTGCACATATATGATTATTATGATGGCTCAGGCCGGTTGTCCCTATCCCGCATGTGCATGTTAAACTGTTAATGATTTCAAGGATATTGAAGTGATAAGATATTTGGGGGAAAACGAAGTAGTAATTGTTTATCTTCTTCCAGTATTTCTTTGAATTACAGTTATCTTTAATGTTTACTATTTTTATCATCCTCGTATGCCTATTACTGATATCATATCTTGTTAAATTATTTTGTTGGACCTTAGTGAGTGTCAAGTTGAGCTGTCGTCACTACTTCTTCGAGGTTAGGCGGGATACTCACTGGGTACATATTTGTTTATGTACTCATGCTACGCTTCTGTACATAATTGTACAGGTTCTGAGGCGGGTGCATCTGGTTATCAGACCGAAGCTTGATTCTAAGTATAGATTGGACCTGAGTTCACGTTGAGCTACTTCTCCTGATGATCCTCAGCAGCACCATGAAGTTTCTTTTGTTATTCCCGTCTATTCCTTCCAGATAGTGGGACAGTTATATTATATCTTTTGTATATTCTGTATGTATGCCCGTAAGACTTGTGACCTGGCACAACGTGGTAGATATTATGGTTTGTGGGGTACCTCGGAGATTGCGGAAGGTTAACGAGGTTTGGGTTGTTGTGGATAGATTGACCAAATCGGTGCAGTTCATTCCGGTGGCTACTACATATACTTATCAAGGGTTGGCCCAGATGTACATTCGGGAGATATTCCGGTTGCACGGTGCCAGTGTCCATTATATCAGATCGAGGTCCTCAGTTCACCTCGCACTTCTGGAGAGCATTGCATAGTGAGATGGGTACCCAGATAGATCTTAGCACAACATTTCACCCATAGACTGATGGCCAGTCAGAGCATACAGTTCAAATATTGGAGGACATTCTCAGGGCATGTGTGATCGACTTCGAAGGTCAGTGGGACCAGTTCTTGCCTTTGGCCGAGTTTGCTTACAATAATAGTTATCAGTCCAGCATTGAGATGGCACCATTTGAGGCTTTGTATGGTCGGCAATGTCGTTCTCCTATCGGGTGGTTTGATCCTAGCGAGGCTAAGTTATATGGCATCGACCTGGTGAAGGATGCTTTGGAGAAAGTGAAGTTGATTCAGGAGAGGCTCCGCACAACACAGTTTAGACAGAAAAGTTACGCGGATCAGAAAGCGCGTGATGTATGATTTATGGAGGGAGATAAGGTCCTATTGAAAGTCTCGCCGATCAAGGGTATTATGAGGTTCGGGAAGAAGGGCAAGCGGAGCCCAAGTTTTATAAGTCCTTTCGAGGTGTCGAGGCGAGTTGAGGAGGTTGCTTATGAGCTAGCCTTACCTCCCAGTTTGTTAGGAGTTCATCCGGTCTTTCATGTATCTATGCTCCGTAGGTACCGCGCCGACTTCTCTTATGTGGTTGATTTCAGCAATATTCAGTAGGATGAGAGGTTGGGTTACGAGGAGGAGCCAGTTGCTATTATTGAGAGACATGAGCGCCAGTTGAGGTCCAAGAGAATTTCTGCAGTAAAGGTCCAGTGGAGGGGCCAACTAGTCGAGGAGGCAACTTGGGAGTCCGAGGAGGACATGCAGAGCAAATATCCACACTTATTCAGCACTTCAGGTATAATTCTAGACCCGTTCGAGGACGAACATTTGTTTAAGAAGTGGAGAATGTATCGACCCAAAAGGTCATTTTGCATTATCGGACCCCGTTCCCCTAAATGAGACTTCCCATAGCGGGTTATTATGATTTATGACTTGCGGGGGGCGGGTGGTTTGGGATTCAGAAGTGTTTAGAGTGATATAGGAACACTTGGTTCCTAAAGGTTTCTCCTTTAAGGAAAAATTTGACTTCAGTCAACATTTTGAGTAAACGACCTCGGAATCGAGTTTTGATGGTTCTGGTAGCTTCGTATGATGATTTCGGACTTGGTCGTATGTTCGGATGGATTTTGGATGACCCGGGAGCATTTCGGCGCCCAATAGTGAAATAAGAGTTTCCTTAAGTTCATATTGTGCTTTGGGACGTGTTTTTGTGTTATCGAGGTCCAAACGGAATTCTGAGACCGGGTATAGTTCCGTTATGTCATTCATGACTTTATTACAAAATTTGGGGTCATTCCGAGTAGTATAGTTTGGTTCGGCGCATTGTTAGCCAATTCAAGAAACTTAAAGTTCCTAAGTTGGATTCTAGGGGTTTTGAGGTATGATTTTGAGTTTTATCGATATTTGGGTGTTCTGAAGGCTCGAGCGAGTCTTTATTATAGTTTGGGACTTGTTAGTATATTTTGGCAGGGGCTCGGGTGGGCCTAGGTGCTTCTCAGGAACCACACGAGGCCAAAAACCAGTTGAAGCAGTTGCTGGTGCACCTGATCTGGTGTGACCGCAGGTGTGGTTGCTCAGTCGCACGTGCGAGAACGCTCCTACGGTCCTTGCCTCGCAGGTGCAGCTTCAGGTGAGGCTGCTCATTTCTCGCAGATGCGGCTAATATCCGCAGGAGCGGAGCCGTAGGTGCGAGCTCCTCTCCGCAGGTGCAAGCCCAGGCCCCTTTCCCCTCTTTCGCAGGTGTGAGACTTTTCTCGCAGGCGTGAGACCGTAGGTGCTGTCCTTGAGCCGCATGTGCGGTGTCTCTGTAGGCAGTGAGTTATTTAAAACACAGGACATAATCATTTTCACCCTATTTCTTCCCCTATAGTCGACCTTGAGAGCCTGGAAAAGAGCCAAACGACCTAGCTACTGAAAGGTAAGTGATTTCTACTAAAATGTTAGTTTAATGCATGAATTCCTAGGTAGATTAACCTCCTAATTAGTGTAAATCAAGGGTTAGAGTAAAAACTTAGGGCTTTATGAAATTTGGGGAATTACCCACTAACTAGCTATGAAATAATACAAAAACCATATATTAACGATCCTTAGGTTATGGGTAAGTGATTCCTTCAAAAATTTCCGAAATCCGAGCATGCGGGCCCGGGGTTGAATTTTGGGATTTCTTCAAGTAGGTTGAAATGACTAATTAAATAGGAGAATTCCATGCTTTTGGGTGTAAATTGATATATTTCTGTAATATTTGGCTAGTTTCGAGTCCTTGGGTGACGGGTTTGAAGTTTCGGGCGCGTTCTTGACCCGAAGGGTAGGTTTGAAATGAGGTGACTCTCTTTTCTAACCTTCTAAGAGGGAACTGTCCCCCTAGGTGATTTATATGACTATGTACTAATGTTTGTGGGGGCTACGTATGTACAAAGTGACGAGAGTCCGTACGTAGCGGTTATTATTGTTATGTCCGGGTAGTTAGGCCTAAACCATGCCTTGTGCTTTTCCTTGAATTGAACTATATGATTTATGAATTTATGTCATATGCAGTTTTGTTTCAAGATCATGCAATTTGAGAATTTAAAGGAATTTTTCACTGGAAAATAAATTTATGAACAATATTGTGTGTTCATGCCACCGCTTCGCAATTTACATTCCGCGAGCGGAGTGTTATTTCCTCCACTCTCATGGGAGCGGGCCATACGCCAGGGCGAGATTTGAAAGATGTAATTATGTTTCAGGCCGTTCGACCCTCGGCAGTGCACATATATGATTATTATGATGGCTCAGTCCGGTTGTCCCTTTCCCGCATGCGCATGTTAAACTGTTAATGATTTCAAGGATATTGAAGTGATAAGATATTTGGGGGGAAATGAAGTAGTAATTATTTATTTAGTTCCAGTATTTATTTGAATTACAGTTATCTTTAATGTTTACTGTTTTTATCATCCTCATATGCCTATTACTGATATCATATCTTGTTAAATTAGTTTGTTGGAACTTAGTGAGTGTCAAGTCGACCTCTCGTCACTACTTTTTCGAGGTTACGCGGGATACTCACTGGGTACATATTTGTTTATGTACTCATGCTACACTTCTGTACTTAATTGTACAGGTTCTGAGGCTGGTGCATCTGGTTATCAGACCGGAGCTCGATTGTGAGTATAGATTGGACTTGAGTTCACGGTGAGCTGCTTCTCCTGACGATCCTCGACAGCACCATGGAGTTTCTTTTGTTATTCCCATCTATTTCTTCCAGACAGTGGGACAAGTATATTATATCTTTTGTATGTTCTGTTGGTATGCCCGTAGGACTTGTGACCTGGCATAACGTGGTAGATATTATGGTTTGCGGGTCTGTATATATATATTGGCTCACACCTCTTTATGACTGTTTTGGGTTAAATTGGCTAATTATCTTTTTCAATTGATGTTTTGAACTTTAAAATTGGTACGTGTTGGGATTTTTAATAAAATATGGAAAGATCCTTTGTAATCTGAGCGTTGGCTTGCCTAACCCCGGGTTGGGTGCCAACACGACTTGAGTTAGGATTTTGGGTCGTGACAGACCGACCGTAGCTTGGTGGTAAACGCATAAGTTCCCAACCAGAGGTAAATAATAATACATAACTGCCTAACCAGTGGTAATTGCCCGGCCGGCCGTAGCTCGGTGGTAAATGAAGACGCATGATTTCCCAACCGATGGTAAATAATGATACATAACTGCCCAACCAGTGGTAACTGCTCGACCGGCCGTAGCACGGTTGTAAATGCATAAAGATGCATGTACATGTATTACTATATCATAGACATTAACATCTCTACCATATACCTCATTAAGGACTTAGGAATATGCTTAGACATGCTTGAATATCACTTTTACATGAATGAATAACATGTACATCCTTAACTCTTAAGAGTAGAACCACTTATGGAATATCATTACCATCACATATCATTACTTGGATCATACCAAAAGAAAGAAGGATTAGCCTTAAAATACCTGGAGTAGGAAAAAATCTGTATGATGGGATCATGTGCTTTGTTCTCTGGATACTTTGTGTTAAAGAATGAGATTCCAAATTATTGGATTGTAATGAACTATATGTCATTGTTTAAGTATCCATTTGAAGGATTCTTTATTAATGAGCTCTCTGGATCTAGAAAAGGCCTATAATACATGTGTGGAATGTGTTTGGCTAGTGGTGATCAAGTTCTTAAAGAGCAAGCATATGGTGGAGAAGAAAGTAGAAGAATGAATTTTCTCATTATTGTATGTTTCATCTTGCTTTACAAGTTCATTTGTTATGTTTTTCTCAGAATTAGATACTCTCAAAGAGGATTCAAGAACATCCTCATTTCAAGATGTTTTAAAGATAAATGACGGCAAGTGTTTATACAAGTCACTTTATGCAAAATATACAAGTTTGTAATATTGACTCACAATGACGTTTCTTATGTCCTGTAAATATGCCACCTCCTAAACTTATTTAAGAGTCATCAAAGGGGTAAAGGGAGTGCTTCCACGTGGGGTGGGGTGGGAATTTTAGTCTTATCCTATAGTTAATTAATTAATTAAGTAATGTCCTGCTACCCGATAATTATCCAATTACCCGCATAATTAAGAATTATTTCAAATTACTTACAATTCTATTTATTTTAATTCACTTTATACATCTTACTATCGTGGTCATGTGGTACCATATAAAATAAATACATACACTATTATTTTATTAAAATATCCATGTAAAAATACATATATTTTCTCAACATATAATTTTCCTAATCTCATATAAAGAGTAAAAGTTCTCATACATTTAATTCTTAAAATGGTAAAAAGGACAACCTTCTTTTCCTGTGAAAAAAAATAATTTATATCTTTACAATAAAGAAAATGTCATAAATTTTTCTCATATTATATGTATAATCTAAAACATATAAGAAAGTAGTAATATTAATAACTATATAAAATTATATTTTTCAAACTATTTTTCTTTTCAAAAATGTTCCACTGAAATTACCATATCAAATATATATATAACGGTATCAAGGTTGTTAAACTTACGGGGTGTAACATCCTTCCCCCCCTTTAGAACATTTGTACTCGAATGTTAACTCTTAGAGATTTACAAATTTTTCACTAGGGTCTCCTTTGTAAATTAAACTAAAATCCAAACTATATCTAAATTCTGGACTATCCACAACCTTTTGTACTTGAGTATCTCGTATATTCTTCATCTTTAACTTACTTACTTTACAATCTCGCATCGTATCTTCTGTTTCTTTCGTAACCTCCATTCCACATTACGCGTTAAAGCTCTACTGTGATACCTGCACCTCTAGTGCATACAAAATCTACCGAAAGCTTCATACTGACTTCTTAGACTCCGCTTTGCGGCAGGATCTGGAAACAAAAGAAGGGTAACATTTCCTAAATACCCTATAACATCTCAATTATTAATGTGGCACGCAACACACAAATAAGTGAGACTCTAGCAGGAACGACTTTGTAGAATTCCTACAACATGACCCGCTCTGATACCACTTTGTCACACCCCAAACCTGGGGAGGCGTGGCTAGCACCCGGTGCTGCACTGGCCTGAGTGAACCACTTTGTAACGACCTGGCCGGTCGTTCTGTGAGATTAGCCCAGTTTTCGCCGTTTCTGCTTTATCATATGTTGGTTAGACTATTTATGTTGTGTTGGGTCGGTTGGATCGGATTCGGAGTGGTCGTGGTGAGAACTGAGACACTTAGTCTCTTAAATTGGCTTAATAGTTGGAAAAATCAACTGGAGCTGACTTATTGGTAAACAACCTCGGAATATGGATTTTATGGCTCGGTGTCATTTTATCGGTGAAGCTGCAGATGGGGAGCCGCAGGTGCGATGGACGCAGGTGCGATGGACGCAGGTGCGATGATCCTTGCGCAAGTGAAAAGAGGTCAGGCTGGAGGAAGTCGCAGATGCGAGGCATGTGCCGCACATGCGAAGCCGCAGGTACGAGATTTAGACTTTCAGTGGAATTCCGCAGGTGCGAAGAAAGGGCCGCAGGTGCGGTTTAACTAGGCAGGAAGTATAAATAGGTGACAACGCGAAGTTTTGGCATTTTCTTCATTTTTGCATGCGGGTTAAGTCAATTTGGGATCAATTTGATGGAGGATTTCGAGGGTTTTCAGTGGAGGTATGTTTCTCGGACTATAAACTCGATTCTATGTTAATATGTGACGGATTAGGCTTGGAATTTGTGGAGAAAATGGCATAAATTGGGGGTTTAGGGCTTGGGAAATTGAAACTTGTAATTAAGGAATTTAGGGGTTATTTGTGGTTGGATTTTGATAGATTTTATATGTGTAGACTCTGGGAGGGAAAAGGATTCTTGCTACATGATTTTTATCGAATTCCGAGATGTGGGCTCGGGGCTCGGGTTTGGCCAGTTTCGGGAATTGTACCTGAAACTGATAGTTTTCAATTGATCCTTGTTCATTTAGCGTATATTGATGATGTTAATCTGGTTTAGGTTATATTCGGAACAATAGGGAGCCGATTCGAGGGGAAAGATCATCGCGACATCAAAGTTTCTCACTATTTTGGCCCGATGGAGATAAGTAATGACTATAAATCTTGTCCTGAGGGTGTGAAACCCCGGACATCAAATTTTCTCACTATTTTTTTTGAGTGGCGCACATTTCGGATGTCGAGTGTGTGGCGTGCACTGAATTTTGGATTTGGACTTGGTCCTTTCCGCGGCAACTATTGAGTTGCGTATTTTACTCTAAATCATATGTTAAATTGTGTTCTAAAACTACTGCTGTATTTGGGCTGTAAGCCATGTTAGGGGCCTCGTGCCGACTTGTTTAGACCGCTTGGGGGATTTTTTTAACTATTATTTCCTCACTGTGTGGACTTATGATTTACACTCAGCCATGTTGTGTTTAACTAATTTTGAAACTCAGCCTTATTTACACTATATTGAGATATAAAATAATGTTTTTTTGGGTCGAGTACCCCGTTTTACTGATATGCCCTAGGGGCTTTTGAGAGTTGCTGACTAAGTGAGGTCGAGGGCCTGATTGTGAGGATAGGATATGCCACGAGGTGGCTTGATATTAGCGGTTGGGCTGAAGGAGCCCCTCCAGAGTCTATACGCACCCCCAGTGAGCTCAGGTACCTACTGAGTGCGAGTGTCGAGTGCCGAGTGACGAGTGATTGGGAGGCATGAGTGACAGTGAGGTTGCCCGAGGGGCTGAAACTGAGTGATTGTGAGGTATGCTGAGTGATGTTCTGCCCGAGGGGCGATTTATGATTCATGTTTTGGCCCAAGGGGATATTTATGATTTATTTCATTTTACACTAAAATATTCAAGTACTTTTTTTTTTTGAAATTGTTGGAAAACACATTTTTCAAAGGATTTTTCTGAAGTTGGCTTTAAAAGCATGTTGATTTCATATATATATATATATACTAAGGAATATACCAAAAATTCTACTATTATAATACAAAACCTCGGAATGAAGCACTAGGTACAAAATAAGAAAGGGAAAACAGAGATGCTACGGATGCTGAACAGCTACCTCTATGTCCCGACGCCGGCTCCGCACGGAAATAGATGACTAACGCTCGGTATCAGCACCTGTATCTACACATAGGGGTGCAGGGAGTAATGTGAGAACATCAACTCAGTAGTAATGAAAATAAATCAAGTCTAAGCAGTAAGAAAGACATAAGATCAAATCATCAGTTCACACCGAGCGTTAGTCATCTATTTCCGTGCGGAGCCGGCGTCGGGACATAGAGGTAGCTGTTCAGCATCCGTAGCATCTCTGTTTTCCCTTTCTTATTTTGTACCAAGTGCTTCATTCCGAGATTTTGTATTATAATAGTAGAATTTTTGGTATATTCCTTAGATGCTCATGACATGTTGACTGCGGATCTTGGGGGATGGTTTTAGAATTTTTAACTTTTTGTTTTGCTTGATAGATTTAGTAATTTATATACGTATATGAGATGATGAAAACAAGTTGGAATTTTAGGACTCAACAGTCATGAGCAGGTTTAGTAGAGTCTTGCGGATTGGTACGGAGACGTCTGTACTTATCTTCGAGAGGGTGCATAACCCTTAGGAACAATCTCATTTTTCTTGAATTCTATCGTGCCGTTTTGTTAATTATAGAAAATCTAAACTTCTGTTGTTTCATTCTCTCACATATGGTGAGGACTCGCACTACCGATCAGAGTGATCAGCCACGAGCTAGACCAGCGAGAGGTCGAGGCCGCGATCGAGGCTATGGTAGAGGTAGGGGACCAGCCCGTGCAGAAACCAAGGATATACCAGAGGGTCCACCTACTATTCCAGGATCAGGTTCCTGCCGCAGATGCTCCAGCGGGACAGGCTCAGCACCAACAATGCCTATTGTTATTTCAGGTCTTCAGGAGACCTTGGCTCAGATCTTGCCTGTATGTACTACCCTTGCTCAGGCAGTTGCCGCTACTTCTCAGGCCGGTGGAGGCAGTCAGACTCCAATTGCCCGGACACCTGAGCAGGTTACTCAGGGCCATCAGACACCGGGGGCGGTTTCAGCCCAGCCGGTTGCTCCAGTTTGGGACTTCGTGGTTCCGGCTATGCCAGAGGACAAGCAGCGTAGACTGGAGAGATTTAGTAGACTTCAGACTCCGACATTCAGTGGTGGTAAGGGCGAGGATGCCCAAGGTTTTTTGGATAAGTGTCAGAGGATGCTGCATACTGTTGGGATTCTTGAGACCAGTGGGGTCTCGTTTGCTTCTTTTCAAATTTTTGGTGCTGCTTTCACTTGGTGGGAGTCTTTTGAGAGGCATAGGCCTGTTAGTTCCGCACCCCTATCTTCTTGGAGAAGTATGTACCCTAGTCTCATAGGGAGGAGCATATGCGTCAGGGGGATCTATCAGTGATGCAGTATGAGATGCAGTTTTCAGAGTTGGCTCGTCATGCCACCGAGTTGGTCCCTACTGAGAGGGAGATGATTAGGAGGTTTGTGGATGGCCTCACTTATCAGCTCCGCCTTTTTGTGACTCAGGAGAGAGTATCAGATGCTACCTTCGAGTAAGTTGTTGAAATTTCTCGAGATATTGAGTCGGTTCGCCGCCAAGAGGGGGAGGAGAGGGAGGCCAAGAGGCCTCATGGATCGGGTGGTTCTAGTGGTGCTCCTTCTAGGGGCAGTTTTAATGGTCCCCCCAGTTCTCAGCCAGGCCGTTCTTCATTCGATGCCCTCCCAGCCTAGAGTGCAGCGTGAGCACCACCAGTTCAAAGTTCCTCTATGCATGATTCTTCTAGTGGCCATTCTGGTGCCAAGGGTTCCTACCTGTCTCCGTTTCCAGCTCAGGGGAGTGGTTTTGAGTGTGGAGAGTTTGGGAACATATGGATGCAGTGTCCCCGTCGTTTTTGTTGTTCTTCTCAGCAAATAGGCCAACCCTCGACTTCATCTCCAATTACTTCACCACCCACCCAGGCCGCCAGTGGTGGTAGTCAGTCAGTTAGAGGCCGCCCTAGAGGGGGAGGTCGAGCAGGTGGAGGTCAGGCCCGTATGTATGTGTTTCCAGCCAGGCCAGATGCTATGACCTCCGATGTAGCGATTGTAGGTATTGTCTTAGTCTGTCACCGAGATGCTTTGGCTTTATTTGACCCTGGTTCTACATATACCTATGTTTCATCATATTTTGCCTATTTTTTGGATATACCCCGTGAGTCTCTAGTTACGTCGACTCATGTATCGACTCCGGTGGGCGATACTATTATTGTGGACCGTGTGCATCGATCATGTACGATATCTATTGGGGGTTTGGAGACCCGAGTGGACCTATTGTTACTTAGCATGGTTGATTTTGATGTGATATTGGGCATGGATTGGCTATCTCCGTGACATGCTGTCCTTGATTGTCACGCTAAGAATGTGACCTTAGCTATGCCAGGATTTCCGAGGGTCGAGTGGAGAGGTTCTTTTGAGTATGTGCCTAGCAGGGTGATTTCCTACATGAAGACTTAATGTATGGTTGAAAAGGGTTGTTTATCGAATTTGGCTTTTGTAAGGGATGTCATTGGTGAGACTCCCACTATTGATTTAGTTCATGTGGTTCGTGATTTTCCGGATGTGTTTCCTGCAGACCTGCTAGGCATGCCACCTGACATGGACATTGACTTTGGTATTGACCTGGTGCCAGGCACTCGGCCTATCTCTATTCCACCTTATTGTATGGCACCAGCGGAGTTGAAGGAATTAAAGGATCAGCTTCAGGAACTCCTAGATAAGGGGTTCATTCGGCGTAGCGTGTCACCTTGGGGTGCACCGGTGTTGTTTGTGAAGAAGAATGATGGTTCTATGCGTATGTGTATTGATTGTCGGCAGCTGAATAGGGTTACGGTGAAGAACCGGTATCCCTTGCCTCATATAGATGACTTGTTTGATCAGTTGTAGGGTGCAAGGATGTTTACCAATATCGACTTGCGTTCAGGCTATAATCAGTTGAAGATTCGGGGGCCCGACATCTCGAAGACTGCTTTCAGGGCTAGCTATGATCATTATGAGTTTCTGGTTATGTCATTTGGGCTAACCAATGCCCCAACAGCCTTTATGCACTTGATGCACGGTATATTCCGGCCTTATCTGGATTCTTTCGTCATCGTTTTCATTGACGATATCTTGGTGTATTCCCGATCTCGGGAGGATCATGAACAACATTTAAGAATTCCGCTTTAGACCTTGAGGGAGAAGAAGTTGTATGCAAAATTTTTGAAGTGTGAGTTCTAGCTTGATTCAGTAGCGTTCTTGGGGCACGTGGTTTCCAATGAGGGTATTCAAGTTTATCCGAAGAACATAGAGGCAGTGCCGAGCTAGCTTAGATCGTCATCAGCTACCAAGATTCGTAGTTTCCTTGGATTGGCAGGGTAATATCGCCGTTTTGTAGAGGGATTTTCATCTATTGCAACACTTATGACCAGACTGACCCAGAAGGGTGCTCAGTTCAGGTGGACTGAGAACTGTGAGGAGAGATTTTAGAAGCTCAAGTCAGCTTTGACTACAGCTCCGGTGTTGGTTTTGCCTACGGGTTCAGGTTCTTATATAGTTTACTATGACGCATCGACAGTTGGCCTTGGAGCGGTTTTGATGAAAGACAGTAGGGTGATTTCCTACTCGTCAAGACAGTTGAAGGTGCACGAGAAGAATTATCCAGTGCACGATCTTGAACTAGCAGTTATTTTCCACGCCTTGAAGATTTGGCGTCATTATTTGTATGGAGTGCATTGTGAGATTTTCACTGATCATCGTAGTTTGCAGCATTTGCTTACGCAGAAGGATCTGAATTTTCGTTAGAGGAGATGGTTGGAGCTTCTCAAGGATTATGACCTCACTATTCTATATCCTTCGGGGAAGGCCAATGTAGGGGTCTATGCCCTGAGTAGTAGAGCGTAGAGTTTGGGAGTCTAGCCTACCTTTCAGTAGTAGAGCGACCATTAGCACTTGATGTTTAGGCTTTACCGGGTCAGTTGGTGAGATTGGATCTATCATAGCCCCCGCGGGTATTCGCTTGTGTAGCCTCCAGGTCTTCTCTTTATGATCAGACTAGATCACACCAGTATGATGATCCACACTTGCTCGTTCTTCAGGACATGGTCCATCTTGGTGATGCCGGGGATGTGGTTATTGGTAAATATAGGGTCATGAGGTTGTAGTGCTAGATTTGCGTGCCCAATGTGGATAGACTTCAAGATTTGATTCTAGCCGAGGCCCATAGTTCACGGTATTCCATTCATCCGGGTGCCGCAAAGATGTATCAGGATCTGAGACAACATTATTGGTGGAGGCGGATTAAGAGAGATATTGTTGGGTTCGTGGCTCGGTGTCTCAACTATCAGTAGGTCAAGTATGAGCACTAGAGACCAGGTGGATTGCTTCAAAGATTAGATATTCCGGAGTGGAAGTGGGAGCGAACCACCATGGACTTTGTAGTTAGGATCCCACAGACTTCGAGGAGGTTTGATGCTATATGGGTTATTGTGGATCGGCTGACCAAGTCCGCACACTTCATTCCTGTTGGTACTACTTATTCTTCGGAGTGGTTAGCTGAGATTTACATTAGGGAGATTGTCCGATTGCATGGGGTTCCAGTTTCTATCATTTTTTACAGATGTACTCAGTTCACATTCTAGTTTTGGAGAGCCGTGCAGAGAGAGTTGGGTACTCAGGTCGAGTTGAGCACAACATTTCATCCTCAGACCGACGGGCAGTCAAAGCGTACTATTCAGATTTTGGAGGATATGTTGCGTGCCTATGTCATTTATTTTGGGGGTTCATGGGACCAGTTTCTGCCACTCGCGGATTTTGCATATAATAATAGTTATCAGTCGAGTATCCAGATGGCTCCGTACGAGGCTTTATATGGTAGGAGGTGCAGATCTCCGGACGTTTGGTTTGAGTCGGGCGAGGCTAGGCTGTTGGGCACAGACTTGGTTCAAGACGCGTTGGGTAAGGTGAAGTTGATCCAGGAGTGGCTTCGCACGACACAGTCTAGGTAGAAGATTTATGTGGACCAGAAGGTCCGAGATGTGTCTTTCATGGTTGGGGAGAAGGTGCTGCTGAAGGTGTCACTCATGAATGGTGTTATGAGGTTCGGGAAGAGGGGAAAGCTGGGTCCCCGGTTCATTGGGCCATTTGAGGTGCTTCAGAGGATTGGGGAGGTGGCTTATAGGCTTGCCATGCCTCCCAGCTTATCCAGTATTCATCCGGTGTTCCATGTTTCGATGCCCCGGAAGTATGTTGGTGACCCGTCTCGTGTTTTGGACTTCGACACGGTTCAGCTCGAGGGTGGTATGTCATATGAGGTAGAGCCAGTGGTTATTTTGGGTCGTCCGGTCAGAAAGCTAAGGTCTAAGGATATAGCTTCAGTGAAGGTTCAGTGGAGAGGACAGCAGGTGGAGGATGCCACCTAGGAGACCGAGCGGAAGATGCGGAGCAAATATCCCCACTTATTTGACACTCCATGTATGTTTCTATACTCGTTCGAGGACGAACTTTGTTTAAAAGGGGGAGGATGTAACGACCTGGCCGGTCGTTCCGTGATATTAGCCCCGTCTTTCCTGTTTCTACTTTATAATATGTTGCTCAACCTATTTATGTAGTGTTGGGTCGGTTGGTTCGGGTTCGAAGTGGTCGTGGTGAGAACTGAGATACTTAGTCTCTTAAAATGGCTTAATAGTTGGAAAAGTCAACTGGGAGTTGATTTACTGGTAAACGACATCCGAATGTGGATTTTATGGCTCGGATAGCTTCTTTAGGTGATTTGGGACGGAGGAGTGTGTTCGGAATGATGTTTTGATGTCAGGTTTAGAATTAGGCATGAATTCACGAAAGTTAGTTTTTGGCGATTTCCGGTCGGCAGGGGAAAATAGACTATCGAGGTCGGAATGGAATTCTGGAAGTTGGAGCAGGTTCATAATATCAATTTGGATATTTGTGCAAATTTTCAAGTCAATCGGATGTGTTTTGGTTGGTTTCGGCATCATTGGAAAAATTTAGAAGTTTCAAAGTTCATAGGCTTGAATTTGATGTGATTTTGGTGTTTTTGCGTTGTTTTTGGTGTTTCGAAGGCTCGAATAAGTTCGAATGAGGTTATGGGATGTGTGGGTATGTTTGGTTAGGGCTCCGAGGGGCTCGGGATTGATTTCGGATGGTTAACGAAGGTTTGGACTTAGGAAATTGCAGCAAAGCTGTTGCTGGTGTCATTTTACTGGTGTGGTCGCACCTGCGGATGGGGAGTCGTAGGTGTGATGGCCGCAGGTGCGATGGTCCTTGCGCAGGTGCGATGGTCCTTATGCAGGTGCGAAAAGAGGTCAAGCTGGATGATGGCCGCACTTGCGAATGCGAAGGTGCGGGTGAACCACAGCAGGTGCGAGATTTGGACTTTCAGTGGAATTCCATAGGTGCGCACCTGGAACCGCAGGTGCGGGTCCGTAGGTGCGAAGAAAGGGCCGCAGGTGCGGTTTAATTGGGCAGGAAGTATAAATAGGTGCCTCCGCGAAATTTTGGCATTTTCTTCATTTTTGCATACGGGTTAAGTCAATTTGGGTGCAATTTGAAGGAGTATTTCAATTGACTTCAGTGGAGGTAAGTTTCTCGGACTATAAACTCGATTCGATGTTAATATGTGATGGATTAGGCTTGGAATTTGTGGATTAAATGGCATAAATCCGGGGTTTAGGGCTTGGAAAATTGAGACTTCTAATTAAGGAATTTAGGGGTTGTTCATGGTCGGATTTTGATACAGTTTATATGTGTAGATCGAGGAGGGATAAGGATTCTTGTGACCCAATTTTTATCGAATTCCGAGACTTGGGCCTGGGGCTCGGGTTTGGCCAGTTTCGAGAATTGTACCTAAAATTAATAGTTTTCGATTGAGCCTTGTTCATTTAGCATATATTGATGATGTTAATATGGTTTTGGTTAGATTCGGAACAATTGAGAGCCGATTCGAGGGGCAAGAGCATCGCGGATTAGTATTTTAGCCCGGTGGAGGTAAGTAATGACTATAAATCTTGTCATGAGGGTATGAAATCCCGAACTTCGTATTTTCTCACTATTTTTTTGAGTGGCGCACATGTCAGATGGCGAGTGTGTGGCGTGCACTGATTTTTGTATTTGGACTTGGTCCTTTCCACGACAACTATTGAGTTGTGTATTTTACTCTAAATCATATGTTAAATTGTCTTCTAAAACTGCTGCTATATTTGTGCTGTAAGCCATGTTTTGGTCCTCTTGCCGACTTGTTTAGACCCCTTGGGGGCTTTTTTTTACTACTATTTCCTCACTGTGTTGACTTATGATTTACACTCAGTCATGTTGTGTTTAACTGATTTTGAAACTCAACCTTATTTACACTATTTTTAGATATAAAATAATGTTTTTTTGGGTCAAGTACCCCATTTTACTGATACACCCGAGGGGCTTTTGAGAGTTGCTGACTAAGTGAGGCCGAGGGCCTGATTGTGAGGATATGATATTCCACGAAGTGGATTGATATTAGCGCTTGGGCCGAAGAAGCCCCTCCGGAGTCTGTACACACCCCCAGTGAGCGCAGGTACCTATTGAGTGCGAGTGTGAGTGCCGAGTGCCGAGTGCCGAGTGCCTAGTGAAGACTGATTGGGAGGCATGAGTGACAGTGAGGTTGCCCGATGGGCTGATACAGAGTGACTGTGAGGTATGCTGAGTGATGTTCTGCCCGAGGGGCGATCGAGGGGCGATTTATGATTCATGTTTTGGCCGGAGGGGCTATTTATGAATTATTTCATTTTACACTAAACTCTTTAGGTACTTTATTTCTGAAATTGTTGGAAAACACATTTTTCAAAAGATTTTTCTGAAGTTGGCTTTTAAAGCATGTTGGTTTCATATATATATATACACACACACACACACACACACACACACACACATACATACTATTAGAAAGAAAGGTTGTGCTTATTGTGAACTGATGATTTGATCTTATGTGATTCTTACTGCTTAGACTTGATTTATTTTCATTACTACTGAGTTGGCGGACTCACATTACTCCCTGCACCCCTGTGTACAGATACAGGTGTTGATACCGAGCGTTAGTCATCTATTTTCGTGCGGAGCTGGAGTCGGGACATAGAGGTAGCTGTTCAGCATCTGAAGCATCTTTGTTTTCCCTTTCTTATTTTGTACCTAGTGCTTCGTTCCGAGGTTTTATATTATAATAGTAGAGTTTTTTGTGTATTCCTTAGATGCTCATGACATGTTGACTCACGATCTTGGGGGATTGTTTTAGAATGTTTAACTGTTTGTTTTGCTTGATAGATTCAGTAATTTATATACGTATATGAGATGTTGAAAACAAGTTGGAATGTTGGAAAGAAGATGTAAATATGTGAGTGTTGGCTAGCCTAGTTCCACGATAGGCACCATCACGACCTGTTTAGGATTTGGGGCCGTGACACACTCTGTAACTCGTGATCAATCGACCAAAACTAGAACATATATAGGTCGAGCTGGCTGATCTCATTCCTTTCGTAACTATCATGGGCCTATATGGCCACAACTCATAATGTACAACTGTAAGTGGGAAAACAATGTATCATTGAACCATTTTTCTTACAACATGAATACATGTAGGCCGTCACGGTTTCTGACATACTTTACAAAATGAATCTCTGTCTACAAAGCATCTAAGATTATTTGACATCAAATGTGACAGGGTACCGACCTACCCATAAGTCTGTAGAAAACTTCTGACATGATGACTCACAGATTCAGCTGCACTTCGAATGAGGTGGAGTCTTACCGATCCTTCGCTGAATCCAATCTCTTCTACTACGAGGGCTCGTCAAACTGTTTATCTATACGTGCAGGCATGAATGCAGCGTCCCCAAAAAATGACGTTAGTACGAATAATGTACTGAGTATGTAAGGCAGAACTGAAACGTAACAATAAGTGAACATTAATTAAACACATATAAGAATCAACCTGAATCACTGAAGTGCCACCATATATGCATACTTATTGTACCTACATATATATAACACTTCTCTTTGAGACTATTTTCCATATCGTATGATACATGACTGCCCAACTAATTAGTGGTAACTGCCCGACCGGCGGTAGCTCGATGGTAAACGCATAACTGCCCAACCAGTGGTAAATAATAATACATAACTTCCCAACTGGTGGTAATAGCCTGGCTGGCCGTAGCCCGGTGGTAAATGAAGATGCATGACTGCCCAACTGGTGATAAATAATAATACATAACTTCTCAACCAGTGGTAACTGCCCGACTAGTTTTAGCACGGTGGTAAATGCATAAAGATGCATGTACATGTATTACTATATTATAGACATTGACATCTCTACCGTATACCTCATTAAGGACTTAGGAATATGCTTAGACATTCTTGAATATCACTTTACAGGAATAAATAACATATACATCATTAACTACTAAGAGTAGAACCACTTATAGAATATCATTACGTTGACGTATCATTACAAAAGAAAGAAGGATTAGCCTTAACATACCTGGAGTAGGAAAAATCCATATGATGGGATCATGTGCTTTGTTCTCTAGATACTTTGTGTCAAAGAATGATATTCCAAATTATTGGATTGTAATGCACTATATATCATTTTTAAGTATCCATTTGAAGGATTCTTGATTAATGAGTTCTCTGGATCTGGAAAATGTCTACAATACATGTGTGAATGTGTTTGGCTAGTGGTGATAAAGTTCTTAAAGAGGAAGGATATGGTGGAGAAGAAATCAGAAGAATGAATTTTCTCATTATTGTATGTTTCATGTTGCTTTATAGGTTCATTTGTTATGTTATTCGTAGAATTAGATGCTCTCAAGGAGGATTCAAGAACATCCTCATTTCAAGATGTTTCAAAGAGAAATGACGGCAAATGTATATACAAGTCACTCTGTGCAATATATGCAAGTTGGTTATATTGAATCAAAATGACGTTTCTTATGTCCTCTAAATATGCCACCTCCTAAACTTATTTAAGATTCATCAAAGGGGTAAAGGGAGTGCTCCCACGTGGGGGTGGGTTGGGGATTTTAGTCTTATTCTATAGTTAATTAATTAATTAGGTAATGTCCCACTACCCGATAATTAACCAATTACCTGCATAATTAAGAATTATTTCAAATTACTTACAATTCTACTTATTTTCAACACACTTTATACATCTTACTATCGTGGTCACATGTGGTACCATATAAATAAATACATACACTATTATTTTATTAAAACATCCATGTAAAAATACATATATTTTCTTAACTTATAATTTTCCTAATCTCATATAAAGAGTAAAAATTCTCGTACATTTAATTCTTAAAATGGTAAAAAGGAAAACCTTCTTTTCTTGTGAAAAAAATAATTCATATCTTTACAATAAAAAAAATCTCATATTTTCTCATATTATGTGTATAATTTAAAACACATACGAAAGTAGTAATATTAATAACTATGTAAAATCATATTTTTCAAACCATTTTTTTTTTCAAAAATGTTCTACTCAAATTACCATATCAAATATGTATATATAACGATATCAAGGTTGTTAAACTTAACGGGTGTAACATCCTTCCCCCCTTTAGAACATTCGTCCTCGAATGTTAACTCTTAGAGGCTTACAAAATTTTCACTAGGGTCTCCTTTGTAAATTAAACTAAAACCCAAACTACATATAAAGTCTCGACTATTCACAACCTTTTGTACTAGAGTATCTCTTATCTTCTTCCCCTTTAACTTACTTACTTTACAATCTTGCATCGTATCTTTTGTTTCTTCCGTAACCTCCCTTCCATATGTAACGACCCGACTGGTCGTTCCGAGAGTAATAGCCCCATTTCCCCCGTTCCTGCTTCATTATATGTGGTTCAACTTCATTATATTGTGTTAGATTAGTTGGCTCGGGTTCGGAGCGATTTTGGGAGAGAAATGAGACACTTAGTCTCTCAACTTGGTTAAATAGTTGGAAATGTCAACTGGAAGTTGACTTATTGATAAGCGACATCGGAATGTGGATTTTATAGTTTGGATAGCTTCATTAGGTGATTTGGGACTTAGTAATGTGTTCGGAATGTGGTTTTAATGTTCGGTGTAGAATTAGGCTTGAATTGGCGAAAATTAGTTTTTGGCGATTTCCGACCGGTAGTGGAAAATTAGCTATCGGGGTCGGAATGGAATTTTGGAGGTTGGAACAGGTTCGTAGTGTCATTTTGGATGTGTATTCAAAATTTCAGGTCAATCGGAAGTGTTTTGGATGGTTTCGACATCTTTGGTAAAATTTAGAAAGCTCAAAGTTCATAGGCTTGAATCCGATATGATTTTGGTGTTTTGGCGTTGTTTTGGGTGTTCGAAGGCTCGACTAAGTTTGAATGAGGTTATGGGATGTGTTGGTATGATTGGTTGAGGTCCCAAGGGCCTCGGGTGAATTTCTAGTGGTTAACGGATCGATTTATGGATTTGTGAGATAGTTGTTTTGCTGGTTTTTATTGCAGGTATTTTTGCTCTTCGCGATCGCGTATAAGGGTCCGCGATCGCGTAGGCCAAGTTGGGAGAGGGGGTGAAAGATTTCTCTATGCGATCGCAGAGGTCAGGTTGCAATCGCATGGGTCTATAATGTTATGCGACGCAAGCGCGTGGCCAGGGTCGTGTCCGCGTGGAGGAGAGTGAGCTGGAGGAGTGGAAGGTTTTGTTCAGCACGGTCGCGTGGGGAGAGACGCGATCGCGTGAGTTGTGAAGGCAAAGGTTCACGATCCCGTGGGATATTCCGCGATTGCGTAGGGTTAATTGTAGGGCTGACTTTTTGTGCTTAGCAATCGCGTGGCACGTGCCGCAATCGTGACTACGGAATTAGGGGCCTGGGCAGTGTGCTTTAAAAAGCCATATCCGCGAGTTTTGGCCAACTTTTCACCATTTGTGGATGGATTTGAAGCTTTGGAGAGAGTTTCAAGAGGGAATCAAAGGGGAAACACTTGGAGGTAAGAATTTTAACTTCATAACTCGATTCTATGCTGTTTTCTAAGTAATTAAACCTGAAATTAGTTGGATTTAAACACAAAATTTGGGGGAGTTAGGGCATGAGAACTTGGGACTTTAATTGAGCAATTGAAGGGGCTATTGTTGTCCGATTTTGATGTTCTTGGTATGTATAGACTCGGGAAAGGATGAGGATTCATGTGATGTGATTTTATAGAATTTTGAGACGTGGGCCCGGGGGTGGGTTTGGCCAATTTCGGGAATTTTGGTTAAATCTGATATTTTTTTTCGAATGGGTTTCGTCTTCCTAGCATACTTTGATGTTATTAATTTGATTTTGATAGAATCAGAGCATTGGGAGCCGATTCGAGAGGGAAGCGAACCGCGGAGTAATTTTCGGGCCAGTTTGAGGTAAGTAACGATTGTAAATCTAGACCTGAGGGTATGAAACCCCGGTATTTCACTTTGTTTTGGTAAATGAGGTGACACACATGCTAGGTGACGAGCATGTGGGCGTGCACCGGTAGGGATTGTGACTTGGTCCGTCCCGTGGAAACTATTATGCCGCGTATTTGATTTGAAATCATAAGATGTTCTGTGTTTTTTAGGTTTAAATTATATTATGGGCAGTATGCCACGTTTGGGGCCTTGTGCCGGTCTGTTTAAACCCCCAGGGGTATTTTAACACTATTCTCACACTATTTTTGATAGAAAATTTGTGAACTCAGTCATGTTTATTACTTTTTGCTATTTCACTGTTATCACAATGTTTTATAATACTGTGAGGTATTTGGGGCTGAGTGCCGTCATGTTGAGATGAGTTTCCCGAGTAGCTTGAGAGGATGACTGAGTGAGGCCGAGGGCTGAGTTTGTGAGGATAGTTATGGATCGGGATGCACGCCGCATCATATATAAATAATATATGGATCGGGCTACACGCCTCACCATATATAGATATTATATGGATCGGGCTGCATGCCGCAGCATATATATATATATATATATATTAGATCGGGCTGCACGCAGCAGCAATATAGCGCTTGGGATGTGGGAGCCCCTCCATGAGTCTGTACACCCCCAGTGAGCGCAGTCGACTATTATTTGGATCGGGCTGCACGCCGCAGCATATATATACTATTATTTGGATCGGGCTGCACGCCACATCATATGTTATGTGGATTGGGCTTCACACCGCAATGGTTTGTGTGGATACATGGTACCTGTGGAGGGAGAGTGCTTAGAGTGAACATTGAATACTGATAATGGAGTCACGAGTGACTGAGAGACCTTACTTACAAGTGGAAGTGTGCCTGAGAGGTTGTTAAATTGTGAAATTCATTGTTTTCTCACTCTTCTTTACACTGATCCTTTTAATAAGAGAAAATTACTATTTTATAAAAGTTTTGAAAGGATAACTGGAATTTGTGAAGTATATGGTCGATGTAGACCTTGACCCAATTTATTTACCTTTGTTGGCACTTATTTTTTGAAATTATGATTTAAATAATCGTCACTGCACTCAAGTCTTTAGAAACCCTAAGTAAAAAACTTGTTTAAAAATGGAAAACCTTTAAGAAAAAATGTAATAATACTCGTAATTAACCCGGATCTAGTGTAGATCTAAGAGAATAGGAAGGTTTTTGAAGAAAACATGTAAAAATCTTCATGATATACACAGATCTGAGACAGATCTAAAGGAATCGTGAAAATACCAGGGGTTAGGGTTTCAGAGAGTTGAAAAAAAAAAGAAAAACCTTAAAGATGTCGCCAAAGTTAGCCGGAAAAGTCATGGCTCTTACTCAGATGGTCGGAGGAGGCCGGAAGATGGCATGAGGGACCATAGGTAGGAGCTGAACCGCTCCAGGTTCACCTGAGGCCTTAGGGCGTCATTAGACCGGTGTAGGGTGAAGCAGCAACCGGGAGATAGTGAAAGACCATAGTTTCCGGCGAGGGAACTAGCCGGAGAAGAAGAACAAACTCCATTGGAGGTGGAGAGACAAGGGAAGGTTCTAGAGAGAACCAGAGAGAGATAGAAAGAGAATGAGAGACTGGGAAATAAGAGGTGAGGGGGGGTAGGTCTAGGTTTAATTATTTTAGGTGGGATCTGGGCCGTTGATAAGAAATAATTAATGGCCAGGATTAGCCAAAGGGTTAGGTCGGGCAGGTGAGGTATAGGGCTGGTAGATTTAGGCTAGAATCGAAACTAAAAATGGCTATTAGTTAAATATCCAAAAAATAGATAAATAAATAATAAAAATAGCTAATAATTATAAAAATTAAATTAATGCTAAATAAATGAAATTAAGGTAATAATGAATATAAAAAAATATAAAATAAAATAATTATTAATTTAAATGGTATAAAATGTATAATTAGGCCATAGTTGTAAGATTATTGTAATTATGATCAAATAATGCCAAATTGGTTAATTTATGAAATAATTAAATCCTAATAGGATTAAAAATGGTATATTGACTGGGAAATATTTTGTAATTATTTATAATAAAATTTATGAATAATTAAAAAATACTGAAAAAATTGGGAAAGGATTTAATAAAAATATGAAAAACATTTCGAAAAAATACCAGTTATTATAAAGAATGATTTTGGAGGTATATATACAAAAAAAAATTTAAAAATAATTTGAGAAAAAATTAGGTATCAACAGAGATGATTTGGGATGTTAAATGGTTTGAGTTATATATGAGCTTATGAAGGATTCAGTTGAATCTCAATGTGGTATGGCGGTGGTGTTAGCATAGGGTCATTATGGGTTACTGTTTGTTTTGATCTATGGCTTTGAGCCAAGTGGGGGAGTCTGCTAATGATAAGTTGGTTGCACGATTATGTGATGTGTTGGGTTCGACTCGAGGTATATTGGTGAACCAGGTACGACCTGCAGAGGTGGGGTCTGGGAATTACTCGAGTAATTGAAATTCTTCGATATAGGTTGTAATGTACTCTACGGGTAAATGGACGTTATTGAATGATTGAGTTGTAATTATAAAAAGTGTAGTGTGTGCAGTGTTTGAGTTTGCTTGTTGCTTCAAATGTGTGGTTTACTTTCCTAGTATGTGGTTTGCAAACGGGGTCAGGGCGTTTTGTCTGCTTGGTCAGTGTAATTGAAATTTCCATAAAGTGGATGACTCTCGAGAATGGTTCTGACGGATTCAAGGTTATATGTAGCAATTGGGAGTCTTCAAGGTGTGTTCTGGGCTAGAACTAAGATTTATTTTGGAGAGTGTCAAAACTTGTGGCAATTCTACATTATCATGGATTCTACATATCTAAAGGTAATGGCTTTAGATTCGTAGGAAGTCTATTCAGGGTAAGTATTTTGAATGTGGTACTTTTGGGGATATTTGAGAGAGCATTCAGCGGCTTATGAGCCTCAGACGGTATGGTTTTATGCTTGGGTCTCGCGTGGTGAGTCTGGGTTGAGAATTGCAGTATTATGGCAAAGAGAAGCACCGATTCGCAGGTAAGTCAGAAGGAACTTGGATAAATAGGACAGCTTGGTAGTAGGTCGGATCAATATGGCAAAGGGATATAATTAGTTCTTTGGGTGTTTATGAGGTAATGAGTGGTCCCAGGTGTTTCTTAGCAATGCTCTTGGGTTTTGGTGTCCTGCGTAGCTTGGTTGAGCCAGAAGGATTCAATCCTGACGGTTGGGTGTTGTACAAATGGTATTCAGATAGTTCCTTATGGTTTCTACCACGGTTAGAGATGTATATTTTCTGCTAGCCCGAGGAGCTTATGATGTATAATGATTTTTGCTTCTAGATGGGATCAAATGGAAAGTTCTTGGGTAATTGGGTATGTAGTAGCTTGTGGCTCGGAAGGGATCATGAAGTTCCCATATTTGTCCTAGGATGGCATGGCGTATGCGGTATGTTGGATATATTTGAGATTTGCATATGTGAGGTCACGATTTAGTTTATGAAGGAAGGTCAAAACAAAATTTCTTAGACAACATCGACAGTTTCAGACGATTAGGTAGATGATATCACTATTGGGTTGCTTGATCAGGGTATACCTTTTAGAAAGGGCAATGTGTGGAGTTAAGGGTACTTCATTGGTATTTTGACGCTCTCTTGTTGGATTCGATTGCTGATATGCAAGGTTCCTTGGTGGCACAGAAGAATTATAGGGGTATCCCTAGTGGAATGATTGTGTATTAGAGGTATTATATATTCGAGCGGCGGAGATGGGATCAGATATGGCGATTCGTGCGCTTCATGGACTTTGAGACTGAGAGTTCTCATAAACAGGTTATTTTGTGGTAGTGAATTGTGAAGATGCGAGCAAAGCAAGTCAGATGTTAGTATGTACCATGATTCAGTCATTGTGAAATTTTCGGTGAGTTATCTATCTGTTGTGGGTGACCAGAGTTGATTTAGGGGTAGTGGTAGGCCCGTATGAGTATGTGTTCTGCACGGGGTCGGAATTGCTGACTCCAAATTTTTATTGTTGAGGGATGTACCAGTCGATTGTCATTGAGTTTATTCTTGTTCTGGAGTGATGTATGAGTTACCCTTCGGTGTTGCGAGGAGTTGTGATGGTTGGCTATAGGCACATATGGTGTGGTTCTAATTGGGCTTTATAGCTAGAATTGAGTAAGTTAAGTAATTAGGTATTGCGAGATTGAGACGTATTGGTTATATTCTTGCGGGTTCGTGTGGCATGGTATCGTTCGATTCCCCGTGATTAGGGCAACGCACTTTGAGTACTTGATGTCGAGTTGCGCATGGTTATTGATTTTGAGCAAGGTGACTTGAAGTATTTCATATGGACCAACGTGTGGATGGGATTACACATTATAGCGGAGTTATGTGGAGGTATGATCCTTAATGTCAGATTCATGTGTTTTGATTTTTCGATGAGTGTCAGGCTCTTATCATGGTGTTGTGAAGGTAATTTTTAATGGGAGGATGGTCCTCTCGTGTAGATCTTTTATATAATTTCATTACATTGGGATGTTGCTATTTAGTGCACGAGTTGCAAAGGTTATGGCTTTGAATTGTATTGATGTGTCATGTCATCAGAGTAGTCGTGTTGGATGAGAAGAGGTCATTAGACCTAGAACGAATACTGCCAAAATTGTCTATGTCATAGTTGGAAGGATAAATATCGGGAGTCGGCTTAGAAATCTGCTATAATTCCTATTTGGGAAGAGGGAGCTGCATGTCTGACTGATCGGACGAATGGTTGCTATTTTTCTATGTGTTTCTTTCATCATCGGCACCTTATGAAAGTGTTAAAGTTATGCTTTGCTTGAGAAGAGGTTATTTACCGGTATTGGGTTGTTTTGAGCAGCTATTGTGATTAGGAGTTATCGCTGTGAGTGTTTGAGTCATGCGGTATATTATGTGATTACATTTGGGGTTACGCATATGGCTTGATTCAGCGTGTTCAGACTTATTTAGTTTATAGTTGTGGAATTTTGATCTTGTAAATTATTTCAGAAGTGGGAGCTTGGTTCTAAGGTTTATGGGTTAGGTTGGATTTTGAAATTCCATTTGTGTTGTGTTATTGTACCTATATGGGATAGGGTGACGTGGGATCACCCCGGGTATGTGCATGGTGAGATTACGAGGCAATTTGATGGTGTTGGAGAACAACTCTTGGCACGTTCGAGGACGAACGTATGTTTAAGTGGGGGAGGATGTAACGACCCGACTGATCATTCCGAGAGTAATAGCCCTTTTCCCCCGTTTCTGCTTCATTATATGTGGTTCAACAACATTATGTTGTATTAGATTAGTTGGCTTGGGTTCGGAGCGATTTTTGGAGAGAAATGAGACACTTAGTCTCTTAACTTGGTTCAATAGTTGGAAAAGTCAACCGAAAGTTGACTTATTGGTAAGCGACCTCTTAATATGGATTTTATGGTTCGGATAGCTTCGTTTGATGATTTGGGACTTAGGAGTGTGTTGGGAATGTGGTTTTGATGTCCGGTTTAGAATTAGGCTTGAATTGGCGAAAGTTAGTTTTTGGCGATATTCGGTCGGCTGTGAAAAATTAGCTTTCAGGGTTGGAATGGAATTCCGGAGGTTGGAACAGGTTCTTAGTGTCATTTTGGATGTGTGTGCAAAATTTTAGGTCAATCGGAAGTGTTTTGGATGGTTTCGGCATCTTTGGTGAAATTTAGAAATCTCAAATTCATAGGCTTGAATCTGATATGATTTTGGTGTTTTGGCGTTGTTTTGGGTGTTTCGAAGGCTCAACTAAGTTTGAATAAGGTTATAGGATGTGTTGGTATGATTGGTTGAGGTCCCGAGGGCGTCAGGTGAATTTCGGGTGGTTAATAGATCGATTTATGGATTTGTGAGATAGTTGTTTTGTTGGTTTTTGCTGCAGGTACTTTTTCTCTGCGCGATCGCGTGTAAGGGTCCGTGATCGCGTAGGCCAAGTTGGGAAGGGGTGAAAGATTGTTCTATGCGATCACAGAGGTCAGGTTGCGATCATGTGGGTCTGTAATTTTTTGCTACACGAATGCGTGGTCAGGGTCGTGTCTGCGTAGAGGAGACTGAGCTGGAGGAGTGGAAGGTTTTGTTCAGCGCAGTGCGTGGGGAGAGACGCGATCGCCTGAGTTGTGAAGGCAAAGCTTCGAGATCGCGTGGGCTATTCCGCGATCACATAGGGTTAATTGCGGGGATGACTTTTTGTTCTTCACAATCGCATGGCACGTGCTCCCATCGCGATTAAGGAATTAGGGGTCTGGGCAGTGTGCTTTAAAAAGGTAAGATTTCTGACTATATAACTCGATTCTATATTGTTTTCTAAGTAATTAAACATGAAATTAGTTGGATTTAAACACAAACTTTG
Source organism: Nicotiana knightiana (assembly GCA_005239525.1). Taxonomy (NCBI): domain Eukaryota; kingdom Viridiplantae; phylum Streptophyta; class Magnoliopsida; order Solanales; family Solanaceae; genus Nicotiana; species Nicotiana knightiana. Next base: position 9,506 of record ML398684.1, on the reverse strand, counting down.
GGGGCTATTGTGGTCCGATTTTGATGTTCTTGGTATGTATAGAGTCAGGAAAGGATGAGGATTCTTGTGATGCAATTTTTATAGAATTCCGAGACATGGGTCGGGGGGCCGGTTTTGGCCAATATCGGAAATTTTGGTTAAATTTGATATTTTTTTTCGAATGGGTTTCGTCTTTCTAGCATATTTTGATGTTATTAATCTGATTTCTATAGACTCGAAGCATTGGGAGCTGATTGAAGAGGCAAGAGCACCGCAGAGTAGTTTTCTGGCCGGTTTGAGGTAAGTAATGATTGTAAATCTAGACCTGAGGGTATGAAACCCCGGTATTTCACTTTGTTTTGGTAAATGAGGTGATTCACATGCTAGGTGACGAGCGTGTAGGCATGCACCGGTCGGGATTGTGACTTGGTCTGTCCCGTGAAGACTATTATGCCGCCTATTTGATTTGAAAACATAAGATGTCCTGTGTTTTTGAGGTTTATATTATATTTTGGACAGTATGCCACGTTTGGGGCCTTGTGCCGATCTGTTTAGACCCCATGGGTATTTTTACACTATTCTCACACTATTTTTGATAAAAAATTTGTGAACTCAGTCATGTTTATTACTTGTTGCTATTTCACTGTTATCACAATGTTTTAGAATACTGTGAGGTATTTGGGGCCGAGTACCATGATGTTGAGATGAGTTTCCCGAGTAGCTTGAGAGGATGACTGAGTGAGGCCGAGGGCTGAGTTTGTGAGGATAGTTATGGATCGGGATGCACGCCGCATCATATATAAATAATATATGGATCGGGCTACACCTCTCACCATATATAGATATTATATGGATTTGGCTGCATGCCGCAGCATATATATATATATATATATATATATATATATATTAGATCGGGTTGCACGCAGCAGCAATATAGCGCTTGGGATGTAGGAGCCCCTCCGGGAGTCTGTACACCCCTAGTGAGCGCAATCGACTATTATTTGGATCGGGCTGCACGCCGCAGCATATATATACTATTATTTGGATCGGGCTGCATGCCGCATCATATGTTATGTGAATCGGGCTTCACACCGCAATGGTTTGTGTGGATACATGGTACCTGTGGAGGGAGAGTGCTTAGTGTGAACATTGAATACTGATAATGGAGTCACGAGTGACTGAGAGACCTTACTTACGAGTGGAAGTGTCCCTGAGAGGTTGTTAAATTGTGAAATTCATTGTTTTCTCACTCTTCTTTACACTGAGCCTTTTAATAAGAGAAAATTACTATTTTATAAAAGTTTTGAAAGGATAACTGGAATTTGCGAAGTATATGGTCGATGTAGACCTTGACCCAATTTATTTACCTTTGTTGGCACTTATTTTGTGAAATTATGATTTAAATTGTCGTCACTGCACTCAAGTCTTTAGTTATGGTTGTTACTTACTGAGTTGGCAGACTCACGTTACTCCCTGCACCTTGTGTGTAGATTCAGGTACCGGGGCAGAGTGATAGTTGAGCTACCCCATTTGGAGCATTGTTTGGAGATTGTGAGGTAGTTGCTTGGCGTCCGCAACCTACTCTTTCTCCTTCCTACTCTGTCATTTTACTTTACTTCCTAGACTTGTTGCAGTAGAGAATTTGTATTAGATTGTATCACTTCTTAGATGCTCATGACGGTTGACTCTAGCTGTTGGGGTTGTGTTTAGATATTCCGATCATTTTTTATTGTTTGAAATGCTTAAAAGTGGAAATTATTATGAAACATATGATAATTTACGTAATAAATGGGAACCTTATGAAATTGTTAGTAAATTTGGCTAACCTAGTACCACGATAGGCGCCATCACGGCCAGTTTAGATTTGGGGTCGTGACACCACATTATGCCTTAATGCTCTACAGTGATACCTGCACCTCTGGTGCATACAAAATCTAGCAAAAGCTTCATACTGACTTCTTACGACTCAGCTCTACGGCAGGATCTGGAAACAAAAGAAGGGTAACATTTCCTAAATGCGCTATAGCATCTCAATTATAAATGTGACGCACAACATAACAATAAGTGAGACTCTACTAAGCACGGCTTTGTAGACTTCCTAGGACACGAACCGCTCTAATACCACTTTATCATGCCCCGAACCTAGGGAGGCGTGGCTGTCACCCGGTGCCGCACTGGCCCGAGTGAACCACTCTATAACTGATGATCGTTCAACTAATACTAGAACATACATAGGTCGAGTTGGCTGAACTCATTCTTTTCGTAACTATCATTGGCCTACATTGCCACAACTCATAATGTACAACTGTAAGTGGGAATACACTGTATCATTGAACCATTTTTCTTAAAACATGAATACATATGGGATGTCAAGGCCTCTAACATACTATAAAATGAATATTTGTCTACAAAGTCTCTAAGATTATTTGACATCAAATGGGATAGGGTACCGGCCTACCCATAAGCCTGTAGAAAACTTCTGACACGATGACTCATAGGCTCGGCTACACTCCGAATGAGGTGGTGTCTTACTGATCCTTCGCTGAAATCAATATCGTCTACTATGAGGGCTCGTCAAACTGTTTATCTATACATGCAGGCATGAATGCAGCGTCCCTATCAAAAGGACGTCAGTATGAATAATGTACTAAGTAAGTAAGGCAGAACTGAAACATAACAATAAGTCAACTTTAATTAAAGACATATAAGAATAAACCTGAATCTCTGAAGTTCCACCGTATATGCATACTTATTGTACTTACATATATAAAACACTTCTCTTTGAGACTATTATCCATAATGTATGATACATGACTTCCCAACTGATCAGTGGTAACTGCCCGACCAGCCATAGCTCGGTGGTAAATGTATAACTGCCCAACCGGTGGTATATCATAATACATAACTAACCAACCGGTGGTAACTGCCCGACCGGCCGTAGCCCGGTGGTAAATAAAGATGCATAACTGCCCAACCGATGGTAAATAATGATACATAACTGCCCAACCGATGGTAATATTATTACATATACGTATCGTTACTTGGATCATGCCAAAATAAAGAAGGATTAGCCTTAACATACCCAGAGTAGGGAAAAATCCGTATGATGGGATCATGTGCTTTGTTCTCTAGATACTTTGTGTCAAAGAATGAGATTCCAAATTATTGGATTGTAATGCACTATATATCATTTATTTAAGTATCCATTTGTAGGATTCTTAATAAATGAGTTCTCTGGATATGGAAAATGCCTATAATACATGTGTGGAATGTGTTTGTCTAGTGGTGATCAAGTGCTTAAAGAGGAAGGTTATGGTGGAGAAGAAAGTAGAAGAAATAATTTTCTCATTATTGTATGTTACATCTTGCTTTAAATGTTCATTTGTTATGTTATTCTTAGAATTAGATGCTCTCAAGGAGAATTCAAGAACATCCTCATTTCAAGATGATTCAAAGAGAAATGATGGCAAGTCTATATACAAGTCACTTTGTGCAAAATATACAAGTTTGTAATATTGACTCAGAATGACATTTCTTATGTCCTGTAAATATGCCACCTCCTAAACTTATTTAAGAGTCAAAAAAGGGGTAAATGGGGTGCTTCCACGTGGGGGTGGGGTGGGGATTTTAGTATTATGCTATAGTTAATTAATTAATTAGGTAATGTCCCGCTACCCTGTAATTAACCAGTTACCCGCATAATTAAGAATTATTTCAAGTTACTTACAATTCTACTTATTTTTAACACAGTTTATACATCTTACTAACGTGTTCATGAGGTACCATCCATGTAAAAATACATATATTTTCTCAACTTATAATCTTCCTAATCTCATATAAAGAGTAAACATTCTCATACGTTTAATTCTTAAAATTGTAACGACCCGACCGGTCGTTTTGAGCTCTAGCACTTCGTTCAGCGGTTTGAAGTCGTGAGCTGCTTCATTTCAGGTATTATGAATTGTAGGTGTGGTCGGAATTGAATTTTGAGAAGTTTAGAGTCGATTTGGAAAGAAAATTTTCATTTCAGAAGCCTTAAGTTGGAGAAATGGACTAAGATTGGAATTTTGAGTAAACGACCTCAGAATAAGGATTTGAAGGTTCCTGCAGGTTCGTATGATAATTTCGGACTTGGGCGTATATCCAGATCAGGTTTTTGATAACACGGAAGCGTTTCGGCATATATTGTGGAAGGCAGCATTTTTGAAGGAATTTTCTAACTTTGGCTTGAAGCGCATTTCAGTGATATTGATGTCCGTTTGGGATTTCGAGTCTGGGAATAACTTTGTATGGTGATTCTGGAGTTGGGAGCACGATCGGAAGTAAATTTGGATGTGATTTGAAGCATCAGCAAGTTCGTGGGATGTTATGGGACTGAGTTGTATGTTTGGATGGGGTCCCAAGGGTCTCGGGTGTGTTCTGGGGTGGTTTCGGGTCAATTCGGGTGATTTGCTGCTGCTGTCTTCTGATGTTTCTTTTGTGCAATGCGATCGCAGCCATTGTTGTGCGATCACGAAGAAGGAAAATTTAAGGGGCTCAAATTTAGGTTTGTGCGATCGCAGGTATGGTAGTGCAATCACATAGAAGGAATTGAAGGCTGCTGGATTTTTTGCCCATGCGATCGCAAGGATGAGAATGCGATCGCACAGTGCATTAAGGATGTTGTGGGATTATTTGGCTTATGCGATCACAGTGCAATGTCTGCGACCGCATAGTGTATTTTTGGAGGCCTCATAGTAGATTTGGCTTATGCGATCACGGTTGAAGGAGTGCGATCGCAAAGAAGGTTTACCTAGGCTGTTTTCTATTTTAAACGGGAAAATTTCATTTCTTCCCCAAATTTCATTTGGTTGGGGAAATTTTGGAGGATTTCAAAGAGTGATTTTCATCAAACATCAAGAGGTAAGTGGTTCCTTCTCATTTCCAAGATAAGTTCAAGGTTTATACATGGAAATTAGACATGAAGATTGTGGGAAAATTGAGAGTTTTGAAGAAAACCTAGAAATTTGGTAAATTAGATTTTAACCACTAATTGAGCATGAATATTTGAGTAAATTATATATTTGAACTATAAAGCTATGGGTAGAGTTTATCTTCGAGTAATTTTAGATTCCGTGCACGTGGGCCCGAGGGCATTTTGGTCAATTCACCGAGCGGAGCTGGGAAAGTATATAATTTGAATTTGTTGCGAGTATTAGAATGAATTTTCATTGATTTTCCCGTTATTTGGTAGTTTTGGGGCGTTGTGCATCCATTGGAGTCGCCGGAGGGCTTGGAAGCCGGTTATGGGACTTCGGAGCGAGGCAAGTCTCCTTTCTAACCTTGTGAGGGGGAATTGTCCCCCTAAGTGAAATAATTAAGTATGTGCTACTATCTGCGGGGGTTATGTACGCACGAGGTGGCGGGAGACCTTGCGTAGCTACTATTATGCCATGTCCGGTAGTCTAGGACCCACTAGCATGCCTTACCTGTTGTACCTGTGATCCTGCCTGTAATATTAGACTGCTAATATAATCGAAATCGTAATTGGATATCTAAAGAAGACTATAGTTCATTTTCTTAATCATCTAGAAATAGAATTGATTTCCTCCGTGGATATTTGTATTTCGGATAAGGTTATATTATTGAATATTATTAAACTTGGAAAATGAATTTCGAGAAAAGATTTAAATACCATTTTTGTGATTTTTAAAAGAGAAATTTGTCATTTTCTTGAGTATTTGTTTTCCCAGTGCAGTCGAGGTGGACTGTTGATTGTGCATGACTGCATCTAACCTCTTTGCAATTTACATTCCGCGAGCGGAGTGTTATTTCTCCCACTCTCATGGGAGCGGGTCGTACACCACGGCGGATTGAAAACTGCACTTATGGTACAGACCGTTCGACCCTCGGCAATGCATATATATGATTATTTTATGGCAAAGGTGCACTTATGGTTCGGGCCATTCGACCCTCGGCAGTGCACATACATGATTATTTTTATGGCTTAGGCCGGTTGTCCTTATCCAGTATGCGCATGCTAAATTGTTAAATATTTTTCCTGGATTTTGAAGTGATAAGATAGTTGGGGGAAAATAAAGAAGAAATTTTTTATTTAAGATATTTAGGAAAAAATGAGGAAGTAGTAACTGTTTATTTACTTCCAGTATTTACTTGGATTTCAGTGCCTTATATATTTGCTGCCTTATTACCTTTACATGCCTACCGTGTTCATCATATTCTGTTAAATTAATTTGTTGGACCTTAGTGAGTGTTTAATTTGACCTCTCATCACTACCTCGCCAAGGTTAGGCAGACGACTTACTAATTACACGTTGTTTTTGTACTCATGCTACACTTACTATGCATTTTTATTGTACAAGTACTTTCATAGCGATGTGGCAGATTTGGAGACTTTGGCGAGCTGCATCATCCGGAGGCGATCCGCAGCTGACAGAGTCTCCCTCATATTGTATTTATTTTCATTTTAAATTCCTTGTCCAATTTGTATTTCAGACAAGCTTAGTGATGATTGTATAAATTCTTAGAAATTGCTCATGTACTTGTGACACCGGGTTCTGGGATGTGTTGGGATATATTTGCTAAAATGGAATATTTAAACCATTGTTTACTTAACGGATTTTATTTAGTTAATATGTAATAAAGTGAAAGGCAATGTTTTTCATAAATGTTAAAACAGGAAATTATTTCAATTAATTAATGATTGGCTTGCCTGATGGTGGTGTCTGGCGCCATCACGACCTTAATAGATTTTGGGTCGTGACAACATGGTATTAGAGCACTAGGTTCGCGTAGGTCTCACGAGTCATGAGAAAGTCTAGTAGAGTCTTGCGGAGTGGTACAAAGACGTCTTTACCTATCTTCAAGAGGCTACAAGGCTGTTAGGAGTACTTCCCTTCTTGATTCCTCATCGTGCAATTTGATTCCTTTAAGGCTTATGCCTAAGTTTATTCCTACTCAATCTTACGCGTCGCGAAGCGATTGCCATGAATCGGGAATTTGAGCAATTCATATGGTGCTATGGATATGGTGCGAGATGTTTCTCATCTGTAGTTGGTTAGGGTTGTTGTTGTTGCCCTACAGAAGAATATTATGTTGTTTCAGCTCAGTTGCTATTTTTCTGAGAACTTTGAGGCTATGCTCAGGTTGTGATGATGTTTACGATTGGTTATCGTGCGATGTAGATATGATGATAGAATTCTTGCCCATATGTTGGGGTGATGAATGGTTTGAAGGGAGGTCGTCTCAGAGAGTGATTTTGAGATTTTGGTATTTTAGTTCCGGTAGAGGAAAGGCATTTGGATTATGAATGGTCCGCTTGGGGTTGATAAAGTAGTAAGACTTGGTGTTTTCAAGTAAAGTGGAGTATTCACCTTTGATGTGTTATCGTCGTCCTTGATCGAATGAAATGTGTTAAGTTCGTCAGTGCCATGGTTTCTTCGGTGCATAGGGTCCGAGTATTATGAAGAAGTATTGAATAAGCGGCTGTCAGAGACCGTGAGATGTGGTGGTTCAGTATTGGATAAGTATTGATAATGAAGGCAGCTCGAGATAGATGATCTTCAGAGAGTTTGAAGTCATGGAGAACTGCTGGATTATGATCTCCAGAGAATGATATTGAATGGACTCAGCAATTGGGTAGCATCGATGAAGGAAGATATGTGAAAAGTGCTAGGCAGTGGTTCCATTTCTAGGAGGCCAGGTGTAAGAGGCGGAAGTCAAGAAGTCGCATAGAGGGGGAGTTTGACCAAAGTGGGGGAGCGGCATCATAGTGGTGAATTAGAAGGTATTGTAGCGCATTTAGTAGATGTCCATGGGGAGCGGACAGACTGGTAAGGTTGGTGAATGAGAACGGGCTTAAGATGGGGTAGTGATGTTGCAGAGAGTGCGCTTTTCAGCATTGTTGGAAGGTGTTAGTTGGTGATTTCCACGGGTGGGTTACCTCATGTGATTAGGTTAGCGGTCATGTGGATGGCAAGTCTCGGTGAGAGATTCTAGTGGTTGTTCGATAGGAGACCTGATGTGTGAATGATGCTAGAGAATTTGAGTAATTAGGGCGTGCTAGCAAGAGGATTTGGAAGAATTGGACGGATCGTTGAGCAAGATTCCTGTTAACAAAGGAGAAAGGATCTCAGTAGGGTATAGAGTAGTGCCAGGAGTAGCTTCGGGCTAAGTGGGGGAGTCTCGCCACCTGCAGTTGGGCTGTAGGATTGTGTTCTCATGGGGTTGCAGATTATCAGCATATTGGCAAGTTAGTACAACTAAGGGAAAAGAGTAGAATGGTAATTGTGCATGGGATTTGATGAATGTATGCAAAAGTTGGTCCTATCGGACTAGGGTTAGGCTTTGGAAGATTCATAATTTTGCTTAATGCATAACTGAGCTTTCGCAGTATAATTTCTAGGAATAGGAAAGGTGGTTGAAATAGTACATGGACAACAATGATCAGTTTCGTCAGCGTAATTAAAGCATGCATGCTGTTTGTGCAGATGTGTGTGGGGCTTCTCGGTCGTCGTAATGGATTTCATTTGGTAGCATTCGAGTGTTATGGCCTGTCAGGTGTAGGCGGATCCCGGAAGGGTTATGGTGGTTCAGACCACTACTTAAAGATTTTCATGTTGGGTGATTGTGAGAATTCACTTGAGTGTTGTCACTGTTCTCTTGAATTGAGGTAAGTAAAAGGTTTCTATATGATGAAGTATTCACCCTATTAGTGGTTCATAAGTTATGATGGAATTCTTGTGTTATCTCATATTGGCATGTTAGGTGCAGTAAGTAGTATGTAACTGGAAGTAAGGATCGAGGTTGCGGTTCTGCGTTGACAGGGATGTCATGAGCTTGGATGAGCAGGGAAAAAGTGATTTGAAAGTTCATAGTAAGCTGGTGTTATCTTCAGTGTCACCTGAGATCATTCAGTGAGAGAGGCTTTGTACCCTGGTCATGGGTTCTTGATGTGTTTTGCGGCCTAAGTGTGGTCGGTGTTATGGATGGGCAGACTTGTTACCTCATGGAGGGTCGTGGGAGCATGACCATGGGAAGATGGTATAAGTGTGACAGGTAGTCACCTGATTGGTTGAAGATTTAGACCAAGTATAAGGAAGTGCAATATTGCTTATTTGAAAATTTTGCCAGGAAGGTGTTCGGTCTAGTTGGTTGAGGATTGTTGGATGTCGCCACGGCTAAGATGGTTGTTCTTGCGTATTATGAGGGGAAGTGGGTTAATATGGACCCAGGTGAGGCTATTAGCCTAGTTTGGTGTGAGCAAGGTAGACTCGATGTTTGTGGATGGATTTAAATATGATTATGGGCTTCATGTGAGGCAGATATGTTCATTTTAGTATAGCTCTCCTCAAGGAGGGGTGTTGGAATATTAGGTGTTGTCCTATCTTCGTCAAATTCAGCTAATATTATGATTTTTCCATGTGAGTTGTGAAACAGCTTGATAATTTCTTATATATTAATGTCCCGCGTAGTGGTGATGTTATGTGAGCAGGATAGCTCTTGAGATATAGAGTGTATATATATAT